>CAUIUS010000001.1:9882500-9960000 GCA_961210405.1 Drosophila mercatorum | reverse complement strand
AACTAGTTCATTATATACATAAGAGTTGTTTTAGTTTATATACTAACTCATCAATTTCAATATATACAAAAAGTTAACTCAGCTGGAACTAGTTCGTATTTGGAACTAGTTTATTTTATATAATAAGAGCTGTTTAGTTTTTATAATAACATAGTACTCATTAATTTCAATATATACAAAAGTTAACACAGCTGGTACTAGTTCGTATTTGGAACTAGTTCATTATATACAATAACAGTTGTTTAGTTTTTATACTAATAAAACTCATCAATTTCAATACATACAAAAGTTAATTCAGCTGGAACCAGTTCACTTTTTATACTTATATCAAGAACTAGTTCATTTTACTATCTACAATATAACAAATCCAAAACTAGTTCTCTTTCCACATACAAAACTCACCTATGAAGATCTTTTTCGCCTCATCGACGGGCGCTTCCATATAATAATGGGACAGCCATATGGAGCCCAAAATTAGCCATGAAATATCAAATAATATCACCACTAGAAGAAAAGCATTAAGAGAGATATAGATATAGATATATATATATACTTATATATGGTTCTGGCTGTATTACTTACAACTCTTGAGATATATCCATATATTGATCGATGTACGCGCCTCGGAGTCCAAAATGCTGCCGCGCATCGAGATCACACAAATGCCTATTTCTACGCATATTGAAACTGTCGAATAGATAGATATATGGTTGAGTTAAGGAACTACGATCCACGATCTATCATATATACTCACAAAATAGTATTAACAAGTAGCCTATTAGGTGATAGAACAATAGCTTAACACTTAAAACACTTGTGTCATATTCAAATAAAACTAACGAGACGGCCACAAGTACAAAACTGAAATGAACATCAACACATGTGTGACAATTAGCATCGATGTGTCTGGCTAAATATATGGATAGAGATATGGATATATATCTATTGTAACACTTGCCATATAAAGTGAAGCGCCAAGAGAAATGCACCGGGTACTACCAGATCATCGGAGCCCACAGACCAGCGACGCCTGAAGACCACAAGTCCAGGCATCTGGAATAGATCAAAAGAGAATACAAATTTAGAATATATACTATATATAATATGTACAAGAATAAGTATATTTAATATATACAACATTATGAACTATAATATAACAAAATATACCACATATAAATACAAATAAGATATGCTCTAGTCGGGCGTGCTCGACTGACAGATACCATCTAATGGGCTACATACATACCTTTACGTATGTATCGCATCCAACCCACCCACCCACACGCACCTAAGCTTGAACTTTAGCATTGCCAATTCAATTAGGTAAATCAATCAAGTGAGGCATTATTTATAGACTTTGAACTTTATCATCGAGTTTATACAACAGCTAATTAGCATTGCTTTAATATTGCGGAAAATTCTTTGCTTATGCGTAAACTGTTAGTTGCGGCACTTAAAGTCTTTAGTTTGAGTGTTTCGTAACCCTAGTAACTAGGGCTTAATATATATATTATATATATGTATATATAAAATTGCTTGCACTACAATCGCCCACTCGGCGCGTGTAACAGCTTCGCTTACTCTCCCATATCCGTCACACTGTCAGTCAGGCATGGCCACCCCCACCATGGCCCATGCCACATGCCAGATGCCCTTACCCTATGGCCATTGCCATTCCCAAGCCGAGTCCCAATCCCATTCTTAGCTCTACTTGGAATGGCTTTGTGTATGCAACTATGCAGCTATGCAGTCGTTGACAGCAACACCTCGAAACTCGAACCTCGAAGCTCGCAGCTCGCAGCTCACAGCTCGCTCGAGCCTCGACCCTCGCACATCGCCACTCGCACCTAGAGAGCTCGAGTCGCAACAACAGCTTGGACAGCTTGAGGTTGTTGCTGCTGTTGCTACTAAATCGCACAACACAACAACAACAAATAAGAAAAGGGAATGAAAAATGTAAAACCAATACGAATGAGCTCGGCCGGGAGGCACTCTTTAAATAGAGAAGTAGAAAGTATAAGAGTGGGTATAAGTGTTGCTAGAAATAAGCAAGGAAACACTATGATATGTAGAGTTATTTGCTGGTATAAATGATGGCATAAGTATAAGTAAAAATATATAAAACGTATAAGAGTATAAGTATAAGTATAGGTGTGAGTATAATTATAAGTATACAATTAAGAATATGTAACATAAATGCAAGAAAGTATAAGAAGTATAAGCATAAGTATAAGTATAAGACAAGTATAAGTATAGGTATAAGACAAGTATAAGTATAGGTATAAGACAAGTATAAGTACAGGTATAAGACAAGTATAAGCATAAGTATAAGACAAGTATAAGCATAAGTATAAGACAAGTAAAAGTATAAGACAAGTATAAGCATAAGTATAAGACAAGTAAAAGTATAAGACAAGTATAAGCATAAGTATAAAACAAGTAAAAGTATAAGACAAGTATAAGCATAAGTATAAGACAAGTATAAGCATAAGTATAAGACAAGTATACGCATAAGTATAAGATAAGTATAAGTATAAGTATAAGTATAAGTATAAGTATAAGTATAAGTATAAGTATAAGTATAAGTATAAGTATAAGTATAAGTATAAGTATAAGTATAAGTATAAGTATAAGTATAAGTATAAGTATAAGTATAAGTATAAGTATAAGTATAAGTATAAGTATAAGTATAAGTATAAGTATAAGTATAAGTATAAGTATAAGTATAAGTATAAGTATAAGTATAAGTATAAGTATAAGTATAAGTATAAGTATAAGTATAAGTATAAGTATAAGTATAAGTATAAGTATAAGTATAAGTATAAGTATAAGTATAAGTCTAAGTCTAAGTCTAAGTATAAGTATAAGTATAAGTATAAGTATAAGACGAGTATACGCATAAGTATAAGTAAAACTTTAAGTAGAGAAATACTTATACATTATCTATAAGCATATTTGCCCATCTCCAGCTACCCCACACACTTAATCGTTCCAGGGTATTCGAACTATGTTAAACAAACTTGCAAACATAATCGTCCTATGACGAGGGCGTAGTCGGGGGGAGTGCAGAAGGAACACATGCATACGAAAATTCTTGCATTATAAAATTCGCCGTATGGGGACGACGATGGCTTAAAGGTTGCGACCCATCTGCTGCTACGTGACGTCTATGTAACTATGTCGTTACCAGAAGGCTTACATGCATATTTGAGCAACTCTTTCGTACAGCTTAATCGCAACTGATTCAGAAATAACTGCACACTGCACATTCATATATAATATAGATTATATATTCGTATATTAGGCATAATTATTCGCACGGCTAATGATTTTTGTAGATTTACAGCCGCACTTTGTCTGTTCCTATATATGTGTATATATATATATATATACATGTGTATTCAGTATGGCGTATTATATTTAGTCATGTGTGATAAGTACTACGCGTATGACTAAAACGCTGAAATATTAATAGATGGAAATGGAAACGGACCTTGAACGCTGATTGTTTTTATTTATGTCCAAACAGTAGAACATGTGTAAAATCAACTCGAGACAACAACTAAAAAGCTATTTGCATCACTTTGGCTATAAAAGATTTACGATTCGCTATGCATAATTATAAGTATATAGAATGTATATAGTATATATGTGTAGATATTTGAAATTTGTTCTTAAAAGATATTTTATTTTGCTGAATTTACTAAGTATATTTATATGTATTACTATGAGTATAAGTATAAGAATGAGTATAAGATAATAATATATGATTATGAGCAGAATATAAGTATAGAGATTTGTATAAGGTATAAGTATAGGTACAAGTATAGGTATAGGTATAAGTATAAGTATAAGTATAAGTATAAGTATAAGTATAAGTATAAGTATAAGTATAAGTATAAGTATAAGTATAAGTATAAGTATAAGTATAAGTATAAGTATAAGTATAAGTATAAGTATAAGTATAAGTATAAGTATAAGTATAAGTATAAGTATAAGTATAAGTATAAGTATAAGTATAAGTATAAGTATAAGTATAAGTATAAGTATAAGTATAAGTATAAGTATAAGTATAAGTATAAGTATAAGTATAAGTATAAGTATAAGTATAAGTATAAGTATAAGTATAAGTATAAGTATAAGTATAAGTATAAGTATAAGTATAAGTATAAGTATAAGTATAAGTATAAGTATAAGTATAAGTATAGTATAAGTATAAGTATAAGTATAAGTATAAGTATAAGTATAAGTATAAGTATAAGTATAAGTATAAGTATAAGTATAAGTATAAGTATAAGTATAAGTATAAGTATAAGTATAAGTATAAGTATAAGTAAAGTATAAGTATAAGTATAAGTATAAGTATAATTTATAAAGTATAAGTATAAGTATAAGTATAAGTATAAGTATAAGTATAAGTATAAGTATAAGTATAAGTATAAGTATAAGTATAAGTATAAGTAAACTTATAAATATAAGTATAAGTTCAGGTTCAAGTACTAGTTCAAGTATAAGTTCAAGTATAACACTAAATATAAGATTAAATAGAAGTATAAGTCTCAAATACTACTTGAGGTCTATCAAGAAGATAGCAGAACTTTAAATGGATTATCAGTTGGTATACGAATATATATAAATATGTATATATCTATTAAATGAATAGTCGTATAGCTAAGCTTCGATTAACACTTGCTGTTACTTATCTCCAACGATAAGTGTGATCGATAATCGTTATCAATAGTTGCTATCGATAAACTGTACTTCGCATAGCTGACAGACCTTATATACGACGACTCCACATACACCCATCCATAAAGTTTTTACCTTTTGTTCGTATGAACAAGGGCCAACCGACTGTAGCTGGAATCGGAACTGGAGCAGCTGTCGCGGTTGCAGTCTTTGGCATTGGCCCAGTTAATAGATGGGACTGACTGACGCCTGACTGACGTCTTCTACTCGCCACTGACATCGGATTTCGAATTATGATATTGCCAGTTGGCCACGGCCCGCGGGCCGCCTCTTGGGTTTAAGCGTCGCCATTAATGGCAATTACATGGATATGAATGTACATATATATGTACATATATATCGACCATATAGCTGCATGCATCGTTGGCCATTGGACGTATGTATGTATGAATAATTCAGTCATGACCATAGCGAATGCATATTAATAATTCCCGTCACGGTGGTTATTGGCAAAATAATTAAATGCGTCCCGCTCGATGATTAAGTAGACCAGCCCCAGGGCCTCAACATCGCAAATCATACTTAAACTCTACCCATATTGATATATTATATAGATCACTTTACGATTATATTAGCTGTCCAATTTGCTACACAATCTGTTGATAAGATAGGACTCAACGTGTTATCTCCATGAGCTGAGAAGCCAATGAACCCCATCAATCTCCCAGTCATAAACTTAAGAGAACTAGCAAATTAGCCAAATAATTGCGGTAGATTAGTTCAGATATTGAAATAGATAGCATTTCCGACATATTGTTATCGATAGCTCGAATGCTGATTGGTGTGGGTGTTTCCTAGTCGAGCATTGCCGACATTCAGTTTGTCAAGTTTTCCAACTCAAAATGAAAATTGAAAAAAAAAATCACATAAAAAAAAAACGATTTAAATTAGTTTAAATTTTAAAGTTTTGGGACATTTTCGAAATTATGGTGCAAATCGAGGAGGATATCTTTGGCATCGCCATCAATCCGTTCACTGAGCGGGCCCAGGTGGTGCGACGCTACACGATCAGCAATACGAACCACCTGTCCGTGCGGATCATTCAGCTGGGCGCGACCATACAGAGCATCAGCTGCGTGGATGCCTACCATACGGTGGACGATGTGGTCCTGGGCTTCGACGACATCGCTGGCTACGAGGCGAACCGCAGCGGACGCTTCGGCTGCATGCTCGGCCGCGTCTCGGACTGCGTGGCCAATGGGGAGTTCATAATGGACAGGCGAAAGGTGCAGATATCGCGAAATTTGAACAATCAGCATCACTACGATGGGGGCTTCATTGGGTTCGATCGCATCATTTGGGACCTGTATGCGATACTGCCGGACGGGATAACGCTCAGCCATCGGTCGGAGCACGGGCACGAGGGCTACCCGGGCAACCTGATGGTCCTGCTCCATTTCACCATGGACGACGAGAATCGCTTCTTTATGCGCATCGAGGCGCACACGGACAAGACGACCCCGGTCAATATCAGCAATCACTGCTACTTCAACTTGGCCGGACAGAAGGCGGGCCGCAAGGGCATACTGGAGCACCGTCTGGTGATTGCCGCCAACGACACCATCGAAACGGACAGCAAGGGCATGCCGACGGGTCACTTCAAGAGCGTCAACAACACCGTCTACGATATGCGCGTGCCGGTGTTCATCGGCGACCGTCTGCGACAGTACGAGAACAAGCCAAAGTCCGGGTTCGACGTCTGCTATGCCATCGACAGGGATTTCAGTGCGAGCGTTATGCACTTCGTCGGACGGTTCCTGCATCCCGAGTCCGGTCGCTTCATGGAAATACACAGCAACCAGCCGGGCATGCGGTTCGCGACAGCCAGCCAATTCCCAGACGACACGCGCGACGAGGAGCCCATCATGGGCAAGAAGTGTGCTCGATACTTCAAATACTCCGGCTTTAGCGTCCAACTGGAGAAGTTCCCGGATACCATGAACAATCTCGACTTTCCCACCGCCTTCATAATGCCGAGCGAACTGTACTTCAGCGAGACCATCTACACCTTCGGTGTGCAGGAATCGTGGAAGTGTTGCGCCACGCCCGAAGAGCTCGAGGAACTCGGACCAGATATCGTACGATATACCTAGTACTCAAGTGGCCAACAGATAGGAATCGATTTATGTTTCTTTCGGCATTGCATTTCAATCCTTATTACGAAATGTATTTCAATAAACTTTGCAGTATATCGATAATCTTTCGATTTTTGATAGACTTGCCAATATTTTAACTATGCTGAATTAATCGATAACATGTATCGAATATCGGGGATTCTCTATGTCCTTCTCTCAGATGTAGGAAATGTGTTTGAATAAACATAGGAGTGGATTTTTGATAGACTTGCCAATATTTTAAATATACTGAATTAATCGATAACATGTATCGAATATCGGGCTTAAGTGCTTATTGGGAAATGTTTTTCAATAGACTTTGGAGTTGGTATATCGATTATCTTTCGATTTTTGCCAATATTTTAACTATACTAAAATCAATCGATAACATGTATCGAATATCGGGGATTGTCTGTGTCCTCTAAGATTTATACAGTTAAATCTTCATTAGGAAATGTTTTTGATAGATTTACTAATATTTTAAATATATTCAATAATCGATAACATGTATCGAATATCGGGCTTCAGTCCTTATTAGGAAATGTTCTTCAATAGACTTTGGAGTTGGCATATCAATTATCTTTCGATTATCTTTCGATTTTTGCCAATATTTTAAATTTAATAAATTAATCGATAACATGTATCGAATATCTTGTTTGCCTGTGCCTTTTGCCTTCTCTCAGGTTTAGTGGAGCTCTACAAGGCTTTGCCAGCAAAAGCTGCCAAAATTTGATGATATGGCAACGCTGTTTGCCATGAGCTATCAAGAGTTATGTCGAGTTATCGATCAACGTCACGTTCTGCACTTTCTCTGCTCGCTGAGCCTTCGGCAGATACGAGGCAAGGCCGTTTGCTTTATCTGAATGAACTTTGATATCAAATTGAACGACTCAAGCCGACAGCTCATCACGCGTTGCCACAGTAGCTTTAATTTGTTGACACTCGGCGGTAAGTATATATAGTATGTATATATATATATATATATATATATATATATATATATATATATATATATCTTCCTGCTGCATATATGTATGTATGTATGTATATTCATTGTGCCGCAATCGACGTGTATTTATTTCTTTACAGCTATCATAAACGGAATTTCATATGTGAAAGTTGAATCACTCGAGCAGAGACGGGGCCATATATACATACATACATATATAGACTGTTAAATATTATATGACTTTCCGCAGAGCGAACAAAGGGCTAAAACAAACGTAATTAGTTTTTGAGCTGAACTCGTATGAAGACATCATAATTATGCATGACGTTTCGCCACATGGAAGCTGAATGCGAGCGATGTGAATAGGATTTTCTTTACATTTTTCGAGTTTTTCCCTCTTCCCTTTCTCTGTGCTTCTTTCAGTACTACTTCTAGTAGTACTCCGCATCGCTGGTCTTTCGGGTTAATTGCACAGCTCACACATTCTGGGGCAGCGCTTGAAGGGTGCTCGCACAATGTCTAATGCTTTTTTGGGGTCGTTCAACGAGAGTCTGATGGGCCTGCTGGCGCACAGTTAAAGCATTTGCATAACGTGCTCCAAACCAATTATGAGCAGGAACAAAATCAAGTTGAAACGTTCCTCACGACCACAATACTCGCTCATGGGCCAAATAGCGAAGGACTTTAAGGAAACTGCGCTGCTCCCATGGAGAGAGAGAGAGAGAGAGAGAGAGACAGAGAGAGAGCACATTAACAGCAATATGTTAATGCTCATGTTAACGGAACTATGTTAAAGCTAATGTTAACTTCAATATGTTATTATTAACAGAAATCTGTTAACGACAATGTGAAATGAAATATGTTAATGCTTATGCTAGCATAAATATGTAAATGCTTATGTTAACATACGTCTGTTAATGCTAACGTTAAATTGATCTGTTAATGCTAATGTTAACATACATATGATAAATATGTTAATTATAATGTTAATGTTAACATGTTAAAGATAATGCTAACATATCTACATATGTAAACGATAATATGTTAATGCTCATGTTAACATAAATGTTAAATATAATGTGAATGTCAACATAAATATTTTGAATTTAATGTTAATGTTAACTCAAATATGTTAATGATTATATGTTAACACAAATATGTTAGTGATAATGTTAACATAAATATGGTAATGCTCATGTTAACATAAATGTTAATCATAATGTGAATGTTAACATAAATATGTTGATTATAATTTTAATGTTAACTTAAATATGTTAATGATAATGTTAACATAAATATGTTAAAGCTAATGCTAACATAAAAATGTTAATGCTATGTTATTGTTATTACGTTAATGTTAACATAAAATGCTAGTGCTAACATATCTATGTTAATGATGGTGCTCAAATATCTATGTTAATGCTAGTGCTAACATAAATATGTCAATGTTAATGTTAACATAAACATATTTTTGTGAATGTTAACACAAATATGTTAAAACTAATGTTAACATAATTATGTTAATGCTAATGTTAACAGAAACTGTTAAGCTGTGGCAACTGTTGCAGTGAATATATATACATATATGTACATATATCCTTTCCAGTCAATCCATGCTGTAATTCCCCATTTGCGACGCCCACGAAGCGGATATCAGAATGAAATCTTGTCAGTTTATCAAACGAGCGAACATAAATCAAATTTGAGCCCGAGCACAACTGAGCAAATCAAATATACTCGCTACAAATCAGTGCGAGGGCGCACGAATAACGTGAAATGCCAAAGGAGGCGAGTCGGGGCTATGCCGTCTATGTACTCTATGGAGGATATCCTTTAAGGAAGGTAAACAAAGTGCAGCTCAACGAGCTGCCCTAATGCCTCTGTGTGTGTGTGTGTGTGTGTGTGTGTGGCGCCCTCTGTCTGCAATCGTACTATTTGCATTCATATTAGTTTCTTTGTTGGTCGCAAATTAGAGTATCGCATATATTTCATAGGGCGGGGGCCATAAACGATTCGACAAACGCTTTTCCAGCGCCTCACTAACGAACGAACGGGCGGCTGGCATCCGGAATTCCAATTTATTTCTTAAGCTCGCAACGGAAAACTCGGCTTCATTGTTGAGGAAAAGCAACTTAACGAGCCGCGCCCCAAACACACACACACCTCCATTTCCCCATTCACACATCGACTCCAGCTGCAAACTGAGCTACAATCCAAATTCCAATTCCAAAATTTTGATTCCCATTCAGCCATATTTACGGCGTAATCTAATCAGGAAACGTACATTTCGAGGCCTTGGAAAATGGCTTAAGAAATAGCAGGCTTATATATATATATGCATATATGTGCTTGATCAGGACGATCGATAAAGTCCGCTGAGTGGATTAACCAATTTCCGTCTGTTCGGACGGAACGGAAGCGGATCTCTCTGTCGGCCTGTTTGTCCTTTCCTCCTTTTCTCTCTCTCTCTCTGCCTCTTTGCTATTTATTCTGTCAATCTCTGTCTCTGTCTGTCAATTTCTGCATCCGCCCATCCATATTTCTTTCTGTCTGCCTGTCCGTCCGCCTTCTCGTTCCTTCGTCTGTTTGTTTGGTCTTCCTATTCCTCTGTCTATCTATATCTAACGCTCTCTCTCTCTCTCTCTCTGTTCTCTCTATCTCTCTCTGAATCTCTCTCTCTCTCTCTCTCTCTCTCTCTCTTACACTCTCCACCTCTTTGTAGCTATCTCTCCATTTCTCTGCTTCTTTCTCTGTATTATTGCCTGAATCTTTCTCCGTATCTTTCTCTTTATCTCTCTTTCTCTCTCTCTCTCTTTCTTTCCCCTTTTCTCTGTTCCTTTCTCTTTCCCTCTCTTTTTCTGTCTTTCTTTTTATCTCTATCTGATTATCTCTCTTTCTCCTTCTTTTCATCTCTCTATATTTCTCTATATCTCTTTCTCTTTCTCCTTATCTCTCTCTTTCATTTTATCTCTTTCTCTATTTACCTCCCTCACTTTCTCTTATCTCTCTCTATTTCTCTTTACCTCTCTCTATTTCTCTTTATCTATCTCTACTTCTATTTATCTCTCTTTCCTCTCTCTCTCTCTCTCTTTCCTCTCTCTCTCTCTCTTTCCTCTCCCTTTCTCTTCTTCTCTCTCTCTCTCTTTATATCTCTTTGCTCTTTCTCTTAATCTATCTTTCCTCCCCCTCTTTCTCTTTACCTCTCTTTCCCTCTCTCTCCCCACTCTCCCTTAAGATAACTCATCTGCCCAGCTTATGCTATAATAAATCTTCAGATCTTATATCTTATCTTATCCTATGTTATGTCATCATAATTGGCTTATTCAGTTGTGGCTTAGATCGGACACTTTTTGACCTTTAGCTCCTGACCATGGCCTAGATGGCTGTTGGAGAGAGAGAGAGAGAGAGAGAGAGAGAGAGAGAGAGAGAGAGACTGTGAAAGGATTGCTCCGATTAGATTGTCGCAATATGGATTGACAGCTGCTAAGGCAACAAATCGACATTTTGTTGACTTAATCAAGTCAAACAAAAGCGGACGTTACAAAGCTCAGCTGAGCTGAGCTGAGCTGAGCTTCGTCTTAATGTGATGTCCACACACGTACAGTTAATTTGTGTGTGTGTGTGTGTGTGGTTGAAAGTGGCGTCATAAAAACAATGGCATCACCACATCAGAGCAGCGCGTCGAGCGGAAACCAGCTAAAAGGCCACGCAGCTGAAAGCCAGATACAGGCAACACACACACACACATACACACATACATAGATGATGCCAGAGATAGAGACAATGAAGCTGCGCCACCGAGACCGAGCGTAAAAGTTCCCCCCCAACAACAACAACAACAGCAACAAAATGATGAAAACTTTATGGTCATGCCTTGGTGACAAGTCGATGTTGCCTGTAGCTCGGCTGTCTCTTCTCTGCCTCTGCCGCTGCCTCTGCCGCTCAATGATGAAGGCAATGATACTATAAAATAAAGTATTGCATATGCCAAGGCTAAATACGTTTTCACAAAAGTTAAGTTGAACAAGAAGAAGAAGAAGTAGCTGAAAAAGCTGAAGGGCTAAAAAAGAAAGCAACTCTGAGCGAGGGTCAACCCAAACGTAACGAAAAGCCGGCTCAGAAAAGTAAATAAAGTCTAAGAGCAACGGCTGACAGCAGCGTCTAAGAACAGAGGCTAACAGCAGAGCTTAACAGCAGAGGCTAACAGCAGAGGCTAACAGCAGAGGCTAACAGCAGAGTCTAAGAGCGAAGCCCAACAGCAGAGGCTAACAGCAGAAGCTAACAGCAGAGGCTAATAGCAGAGGCTAACAGCAGAGCTTAACAGCAGAGCTTAACAGCAGAGGCTAACAGCAAAGCCCAACAGCAGAGACTAACAGCAGAATCTAATAGCAGAGTCTCATAACAGAGTCTAGCAGCAAAGACTAACAGCACAGTCCAACAGCAAAGGCTAACAGCAGATTGTCTTTCTGTTACACATCACGCTGTAAAGTTAACAGCATAGTCAGTCTAACAGAAGAGTGTCTTTCTGTTACTGTTGAGCTACAGAATGGTTATATGAGTTTCTCAAGTTGTCACTAGATAGATAGCTATTACTGAAAGTAGACTCAAGAATTGCTAGGCTACTTTAGACATTGGCCATTCTCACATATATAATATAATCTATAAGCAATATAATATATTAATATTATCATTTAATGTCCCTTTGTAAACGAATCGAGCTGACCTCGCGCTCAACTGCTTGTTAAATTTGCACTGTGAACTGCGCTGCTAAATACTCTGCAAACAACTCGCTCGCTCGCTCTCGCTCTCGGTCTCGCCCTCTCCGTCTCCCTAGCCCACTCCCTCTTTTTATCTCTCTCGCTCTCCCTTTAGTTTATGGATGCAATTTGATTTGTTTTTGGGTCAACGAATGTTGCTCATTTGACATTTTTCACTGATTTCAAAGTTGAACACGATATACATATGTATGTATGTATGCATGCATGTATATGTATGTATGTGTGTCTACGCTTTGTGCTCGAGCGTGCGTGTGTGTGTGTGTGGGTGTGTGTGCCTGTTAATGTGTGTATTTATAAATGTGTGAAAGTTTATCCTGACGCCTTGGCTATTCCCGGCCTCAGGCTAGGCATTAATGTGCACATGTGTGCGTGGGTGTGTTTGTACGTGGGCGTGGGCATGTGTGTGTGTGTGTAACAGCTTTGGCTAACAATTTTAATTTCTTGACTGCTTTTATCGCATTTTGGTATTCGTTCTATTTAATGGAATGTGGCAGAAGTAGGAAAACCAAAATAGGAATCATGCAAGGAATGCGTGAGTCTATGTCTATGTCTGTGTGTGTGCGTGGATATAATTCTGAAGTGAAATCCCACAAAACAATAACAACACTAAGACGCTTCCGTGTCCTTGTTTGTGTGCGTGAGTGCCCGAGAGTGCCAAAAACAAATGGAAAGAAGAATGGCAAAACAAAGCCCAGCGAAGCATAACGGGCACACAGCAGCAGCAGCAGCAGCAGCAGTAGCAGCCGCAGCAGGCACAACTCTCATACACTGCACAACAGGATTTTGAGGCGCAAATGAAAAGCAAACAGAAAAATATTAGAAAATAAATTGTTGTTTACTAGCCACTCAGGAATTTAATTGAAAATTGTTTTTCCAATTATATTTCAATATAAAAAAAAATATATATACATATATATATTAATTAAAATTATTGTATACACATATATTTTATATGCATATATAATTAAAATTTGATTTTAAAATATTTAATGAAACTAATATATATATATATATATATATATATATATATATATATATATATATATATATATATATATATATATATATATATATATATATATGTATATATATATATATTTTGTTTTTATTTATATATATTATATTTTTATATATATTTCATATTCTATATATTGCAATAAAAATTATATATACATATCGAAATTTTTATTATAGCAATTAAAAATCCAATAAATAATCTCAAGCAACAAAATTTTCATTTCAAATTTAAATTTTCCTTTTTTTCCCAGCGCTGAAAGAGTTAAAGCCGAAGAGAAAAAGAATTTTGTAGTGTAATAAATATATTTGACGAACGAGATGGGGGGGAGAGACAGTTGGTAGAAGCAGAAGAAATTCCAACGTTTCTTATTCTCATTATGCGTTTGCAAACAAAAACAAAAAACAAAAGAAATGCAAAGCTCTTAGAGCCGAAGCTGAAGACTTATGCCTTGATTGTTTGCGGCTTATGTATGAACGTGGCATTACCCTTTAATGCAGATTAATAAGCGGCTACACACACACACACACATACATGCATAATTGTTGAACTTTCATTTCATTCGATGTTAGTTCGGGTTCGCTTGCGGCATGCGAACTTTTAGATAATATTGCGCTGGCAGAATCTTGTTGTTTGTTGTATAAGAGTTTGTATAGTATAAGGATTGGACACGACTATTAAGTTATCTATAAAATAAAACTGAATTAATAATATTACTATATAATAAAGCTCAAGTAATATATTGTCATAATACAGGGTAGCCATGCGTCGACTACCTGTGCCCAACAGTTTTGCTACTTGTTTCTTCTCTTTTTTGTTTGATGAAGATACATAAAAATGTATAGGAAAAGAATATATACATACATATATATATATGTGTATATGCACATTTGTCTGTCTGTGTGCATGTTTACATACTTGTAGCAAGATAGCAATAGAGACGCCAGCGTTGACGTGTTGAGTGCCGCAATTTGTATTTCTTGTGCGCCCGCAGAGGCTGCATGCTCCAAATTTCAAGTGTTGCACAATTTGCAATTGTTTGGCCAAACAGCAACAACAAGAGCAAGATGAATCATAATAATAACATAACACAACACTGGAGCACACACACTGCGCTCAGCAGTTACAGCAAGTAACGGGATTAGCAAGCGAGCGACAGACAAGGAGAGGCAGAGAAAGAGAGACCGCGCTAACGGACCATTCATTTGCTGGTGGTGAGTTTACAAAGTTGACGTCCGTTCAGCTCAAAGTACTCCACTTACGATGAACGCACCTTTTTGCAGCGCGGCCAGCGCATCCCCATGCTGTTCGCCTAGAAAGCGCGTAGAATGCCAGAGACCCAAAAAAAAAAGTATAGCAAAAGAGGAAGCAGCAATAGACAAGCGTGAGTGGGTTGACGAGTAGCTACCCTGCACTTGAATTATTTTTATTTTTAAATAATTGATATATGTGTATACTTACATATATATATATACATACTATATATATATATATATATATATATATATATATATATATATATATATATATATATATATATATATATATATATATATATATACGAGTGTATCTATATTCACAAATTCGCCTAGCGTAATTCAATCTGCTGCATACACACCCACATATATACCCACTCAGCTTGCCAAATTCAAAGCATATTTGAAGTGAAAGCAACAACAAGAAGAAGAAGAACAGCTACAAAATCCGCTACACTCGCTGCACGCTCGCCGCAGAACCGAGGCGAGGCAGGAGAAGTGACGACGACTTTGTCGTTGTCGACGCTTGGCAGCTTTGACATTTGCATAGAAATACATGTGTAAAGTATACGTGTGTATGTGTGTGTGTGTGTGTGTGTGTACGTCTGAGTCTGTTTGTAGAGAGTTTGCCAATAGCATGACGACGGTCGAGTTTGTAGCGAGGAGGACAAAAAACCGAGCATCAGCATCCCCGCCGGTAAAAAGAAATCCTTCGAAGTTTTAGCTAACGTTGGGGTTGTCAGACTGTCGGCGTGCGTAACACTGTATATGTGTGTGTGTCTCTCTCTATGTGTGTGTGTGTGTATTTGTATAGAAACATCGTCATCATTGTCGTCCCCAAAAATAACTAACCCCCAAAATCGCGTGGTCTGGCCACTGTTGGCATACTCCGTTTCTTTCCATACGACTGAAGCGACCCTCGTTCAAACGAAAGCTCAGAGCCACAGCTACAGCCATAGCATAGCATAGCATAGCACAGCATAAGCATAGCCCATAGCAGAGCAGAGCAATTGGCAGCTGCCGCGTCGTCAGCCATTTATCTATTTTTAGCACTTTTTTGGCGTATGTTATATGTATGTGTGTATATGTATTACATATAGGCTTTTTCTTTAGTTTAATTACCATCTTCTTGTTATTTTAGATCATTGTTAATTCCTTGAGCAATTTACACAACTATTTGTGGGTCAACTGTATATATGTATATCAGAAGGTTACACAGTTGCAGTTGACAATTTACATTCATACACATACATATATACCATACAAACATATCAAATCTGAATCTGAAATTCTTGGAATGTCATTTACATATTTCTCATTTTCATTTTAAGCTCTATTTGATTTCAACTCCATGCATAACTGTTAAACATAATGTTTAAGCATAACAGTCTCGCATTCCGTTTTCAATTGTGAATCTAATGCATTTTAATGCATCCGTTATTTGCATATGTAAATGATATGCTAAACATGCGGCTACCCTAATGCTAGTTGCTGCTCCTCCACCTCCTCCTTCTCCTACTCTTCCTTGCTTCACTCAGGCCTGGCGTGGACTCAATTTCGGTTTTCATCTCTCGCATTGTCTGCCGTTTTGGCAAAACTACAAACTAAACGGTAAATGCTGCCAGAGTCGTTCTTATTATACACATACACATACACACATTCATGCATGTGCATGTACATATGTAGGTATGTGCACATGTATAGACTGAGTCTTTGCTGCTAAAGTAGATGTCCGCTATGAGATATTTAATTTGCCCAAAAATGAAAGTAAATATGTAAACATACAAATATAAGATAAATCTATGTATTTAAGATAAAAATTATAAGATACATATAAATATTTATATTTAATTAATTTATAATTATTTATTTTTTTAAATCTTTGTTTTCCATTAAACAGAGCTTTTACTGTAGCCATGCATTCTTAACTTATACTACTCTCATGTACTCGTGCATGCAGCTGTATAAGACTTCAATATAAGAACTCTTACCGATCTCTGCACATTTGTATAAGATCAAGTCACAGCTTTCACTGTACTTACACACACACATGCATCTGTATAAGAATGTCAATATAAGAGTTAATTCATACCGCAATTCGCTGCCGCCGCCGCGGTACAGCGTGTCAATGTTGTGGTTACGCTGCTTCTACTTATTCTTCTGCTTCCTCGCCTTCGTCTTGGTGTATGTGATTGACAAAAAAAAGTGGGTACGTTTGCCGTTGCTTGATATTCGTGTTTCACTTTTGTATTTATTTATATTTTTGTCTTCACTAATATTGGTCTAATTGCTTCACTGCACAATAAACATAAAAATACAAAAAAAATGTAAATGTAGCTGCTGTTGTTTTTATTTATTCGTGTTACAGTTTAACAACAAACACACACACACACACACACACACACACACACACAACCGCTTAAGATATCATAGAGCGAAGATTTCACTTTTGCGCTGCCGCTGCTTCTGCTGCTGCCACTGTCGACTGCACGCATGAAATGAACTTTCACGCCGACCGCAAAGCTGGCAGCCAACTGACGGCCTTGTCCTGCTGCTATATGCCGGTGCTGCGGCGTCGCGGCGTCGGCTACGTCTGCGCTAGCGTCAACGCCAGCGTCGTTGACCGGTAAAGCAGCCTCCCTCCACTAGCATTCTGCGTGCTGTTGGTGCTGCTGCTTCTGCTGCTGATGTTGTTGTTCTTGCTTTTGATTCTTTCTTATTCTTCTTTTTTTTTTTTTTGGTCGATCGATATATTTCAATCGCGCTCTACTAACACCGTTATAAAAACAACAAAAACAAAAGCAATTGGCGCTTGCACTTTTGGTTTCGCTTACACACGCCTGCTGTCTTGCTCTCACGCGTGATGCATATATGGGTATGTAACGGTGCATTAATTACCATTCATTTAGCAAGCGCTGCACTTTTTCGACAGACAGACAGCAGGGAGCGTGAGTATTTGACTTTCAATTACCGTCGACAGCCGCTTGTTATGCTATTTCCAATTGAATTTGATTATTTTGGTATCTATGTGGAGAGGATGCCACCACTAACAACAACAAATGCCACCACCACCAACAACCGCAGAAGCTGAAACAGAAGCCGAAGCAGAGGCAGAGCCAGAGGCAGAGGCAGCAGCAGCCGCATCAGAAGAGAGTGAGAGAGAGAGCAACAATCGTTAGTACATCAAGCGGCTTGAAGCATCTGCAGAATTTAGTGTAAACAAGAATTTTAATTGCCTTTATATCGTGCGCTCTCTGCCTAACTATTTGCTTTCGATTGCCGCAGCGGCCCAATTTGCAATTGTTTTCATTCTTGTACTTCTTCTTGTTCTTGTCGCTTTTTATGGATTTGCACACACGTTTGTTTATAGCAAAATGATGATGATGTTGTTGTTGTTGCTGCTGCTGGCCAAATGCTCTGCATATTTTTATTTCTATATGCAAACTGATGTGGATTCTTCTCTCACAATTCTTAATTATATATATTTTTTAAAAACACTCGACAAAAAAAGAAACCACCAAAAAAAAAAAACAAATCTCGCTCGCGCACGCAGCGGCGCCGTCATTGGTATAACTGTAAACAAAAAGAGCGGCGTACCTAAGCGTCCGCGCGCGACGCCAGCTTTTTGCAACTGAAACTTATAGTTCGAATTTGCGAACAAGCGCTTTCCAATTAGATATACTACGAAAGCGAAAAGCCAAAAGCTCTCGTCTATGCTGTGAAGCTTTTGATTCAAATGAACAGCTGCTGGCGTTGCCACACAGCTCAAGTATGCAAATTTTTCTAATTTTATATTTGGCACACAAAAAAAAATATTGCTTTATAAATATTGTTTTTAATTTTGTACTTAACATATATAGGAATACAAGATTAGATTAAATTTATAAAAATTGCTGCTTCACTAATCGTGCAGCTAGAGCTGCCAGAAAGTCAAAAATAGTTTGACTAAAATTGGAAGCTGCAGAAAAAAGCTTTTACGATTCTATGCGATTCTTTACGATTCTGTTTTTTTTTTTTGCTTGTATAAATACTGAAAATTTTCCAAAATTACACCTTCAAAGCAGTAAAATTCAGATACTTTTCCCCATTTCGCTTAGGCTAAAATAAAGTGATTCAATGATTGAAAATATCTATAATATGCGCTACAGTTCAAACTCGCAATTCAAACCCGCATTTTGTATCTGACGGGCGAATAGCTTAATTTGCAACTCTGGTTGTGTGAGTACCTCAGGTTCGATACCTCCACACTGCTGCTGACTATCGCAAACTCTTCGATATTTTTCACCAACAGCTGTTTAAAAGTCTACTTAAATTATGCCGCCGACAGAATTAGAATTTATCTTTAAAAACTAATTGAAAAAAATATCTCCACCACTAGCTAAAACAAAAGCTTATGTTTACATTTATTTTGCAATGTATGTTTTAAATTGATCTGCCGATGTTGACTGATCTATCGATAGTGGGTCGTTTTCGTAAACGATACGATACTTTTGCATATCGATGTAGCGTTGAAGTACAATCGATACAGGTTGTTTGGCAAAAACATCGATACTACATCATTGTGAAATCGTTCTCCGTGGGAAGCAGATCGTGTTCTCCGTGAATATTCTAAAAAATATTAAAAGTATATTTAACACATTTCGTCACGGTGAGTGTGCCTTCATATTTTAATAATCAATTACTTAGTGAGCTTAGCATTGGTTTAGTACGAAATGGTGAAAGTGACAAGTTTAAGGCCATCAGCGGCGCACTTGGTGCATTGTTGTGCTTATTTTTTTTTTTTCGTTTTTGATGGGCGCTCCGCTAGACGGCCGGCGGAGCACCACTTTTCCGTGCTAGCTTAGCTTTTTTTTTTTTTTTTTTTGGTTTTGGTTTTAGTGGATACACACAATGCGCAACAACGATGGTGACTTCGTTTGCACGACGAATGCATGGGCACACTTTAGTGTGGTGTACTTGCGTTGTTGCCTGTTTTCAAAATGGCGGCCATTGCAGACAAGTTGGAAGTAAAAAGTTTATAATAATTGCAAAATATTTATTTATATATCCACGCAAACATGCCGAGGTCTTTTTGATATTATAATAAGAAGCAGAAAAAGAGTGCGAATATGTTTGTTGTTTATGTTTTGATCGTTGTTTGATTTATCTAGTAGTTTTCGAATATTTTGATTGTTATTTTCATTTGACTTAATTGTATGAGTGTGTGTGTGTATACTGGCACTCACACACGCACACAAACTCGCAGACTCGCGATTAGTGACACATGCGCAGCAACATACATATAAACGTGTCTGTGTGTGTGTGTCTGAGTTGTTTTTTTTTGTTGTCTTCTAGTTTCGCATTTGCGCGCAATATAACGGTGCAGCATTACTGTAATTTTGGCGTGTCTACATGCACACACGCATTTGCCTTTAAGATGTGCAGCTGCTTCACATGTACACGCACACACACACGCACAAATATGTGACGTTGCTTTGCGCGCGTTAAATGCGAACGACGCAATTTTCGTTTGGGCACCTTTCGCTCCCTGTTTACAGCTCTTCTTCTCGCTCGCTCTTTATGTTATTTCTATTGCCATTGTTAATAACGTGTTATAGTGCCAGCTCGCTTGCACACTCGCTATTCAAATGGGCGCCAAGTTTTTGTTTTCCTTACGATTATTGTTATGAAATAAGCAAAGCACAAAATGAAGCACCTGCATTATGTGTGTGTGTGTGATCAAGCTTGCATGCGTTTATGATTGGGTTATAGATACCTGAAACAAATCGAGATAATTGCATTTGAGAGCTGTGCAGATACATGCAAATTATATTTGAAACAAATTAAAGTCGAATTCTTTTGTATATATAAATTCTTTTCTATATACAAAATCTTGAAATATATACTGAGGCTTAAAAATGTTACCTGAGAGAGGCTTGTTTTTATCATTTTCATCTTTACTTAAAACATTTCTCAGCTTGAGATGTAGTATATAACTGAGATCAAGTTGAGAATTGAGTTATATATACATGTATAACTAGTTCTACAAGCACCAATAGGCAGACCAAGCAGAGCTGTGTCAGCATTTGACCTTATAATATACCCATTGAAAGTGGCAAATTGGGGCATATTGGTTTTGCTAAAGTGTATGTGACAGACAAAAGGAGAGATATATACATATTCCTGATCAACTCGATTAGCTGTCCTAGTTATGCTAGAGACTTGAAATTTGGTATGTGGGTCGAGTTTGTTGCTACAAATCGATAACTGTGCCCAGTGTTATGTTATCGATCAGCTGTTTGCAGGCTTTGGGGCCTCTTCTAGTCGAGCAGAGAGTTTATTGTTTATGTTTACCTGAGTAGCTTGAGTAGCTGGGGCCCTCATCTAGAAAGTCTTTTGTGCATATTTTCCAAGCGACTGCCCCGAGTGCGTGCGTGTGCGTGTGTGCGTGCGTGTGTGTGTGTGGCACGATTTGTAGATCTGAAAACTAAAAACTACAACTCATTACTTCAACTTGATTGATTCTGCGCGCAAAATTCACGCTCGACGCTCGAGTGCTGGCAGAGAGCACAGAGCACAAAAGAAAACGAAAAAAAAGTAAAAGAAAGAAATGCAGAGGCCGTGTAAAAAGAGCGATTCATGTATGCACTCACACAATGGCTCAAGTGGGGGCACTCGAAAGCTGTGGGCTGCAACGACAACGACGACGGCGACGGCGACGACGCAATTGAAGTGGAAGTTTTGAAGTGTTCCCAGAAGGCAGAAGGCACAGCTAAGGCTAAGGAAAATGCACAGCATGAAAATTTCTGCAGCTGTTGGAAGCTGGAAGCTAAAAAAGATTTCAACCCTCGCTGCTGCTTCGGCTGTGGCTGTGGTCTTCGTTGCAGCAACATTTGCCGCATTCGCATCAGTTGCGCGCCAGCGCTTCGGCGCTGAGCGTCGCGTTGCTCCTCCTGAGCTTAACGACGCTCCCAGTCTCATACGATCGAATATTATTTTTGCAGCAACTGATTGAAGATGGCACGTACCAAGCAGACCGCCCGTAAGTCGACCGGAGGCAAGGCTCCGCGCAAGCAGCTGGCCACCAAGGCCGCCCGTAAATCGGCCCCGTCCACTGGCGGTGTGAAGAAGCCCCATCGTTATCGTCCCGGCACCGTGGCTCTGCGTGAGATCCGTCGCTACCAGAAGTCGACCGAGTTGCTCATCCGCAAGCTGCCCTTCCAGCGTTTGGTGCGTGAGATCGCCCAGGATTTCAAGACCGATTTGCGTTTCCAGTCGGCAGCTATTGGTGCCTTGCAGGTAAGTCACTGAAATACCCTTCTCCTAAGCTGCTCAAATTCTAGTTGGCTAACCCGCATACTCTTGGCCATTCGCAGGAAGCCTCTGAGGCCTACTTGGTCGGCTTGTTTGAGGACACCAACTTGTGCGCTATTCATGCCAAGCGTGTCACCATTATGCCCAAGGATATTCAGTTGGCGCGCCGCATCCGTGGCGAGCGTGCTTAAGCGACAACAAAACCAATAATAATTACAATTACAATAACAATAACAAACAAAAGCAAAAACCACAACAACAACAACAAATCACATTCATATAGAAGTTGGTTAAACAGTTCAAGAATTTGTGTCGTCAATCGGAGCTTGATTTCATTTGAATATCTTACGCAACATAATATAAACACTATCTACATATAGAAGAGCATTATAATTATATAACCACACCACAATCACACATATATATATAAAAATAATCTATGAATATTATATTTAATAACTGTAATACCTATTAATTACCATTATAATTATATTAGCAATGTATATTAGTTTTTTAAGTTTGTAGACCGCCCGCTGGCCGCGCTGCGTCGGCAGTCGCCATCAGAATGCGAGCCTACGATGGATGCCGTTGCAGCCGGATCGCTGGCATCGTGGCGCCATCTCGAACATCGCCCCCCCCCAAACTCCAACAGCGCATGCAGCGTGCTGCCGCAGGCAGAGCTGACCTCTAAACGGACGGCGCACAGCAGTCCCCCACATCAACAACATCCAAGCAAAAACAGAACCGAAAGAAGCTGCAGTGTGCCCGCTGGCCGTCCGACAACATCCTTGGGCGAGTGAGAGCAGCGCTGCCAGTGGCAGCGCCTGAGCGTTGCATGCGCGGGGCAAGGTGGCGCCCACGTTGCCAGCGATCGTTGCGTCGGTGTTGCGGCTGCCGCAGGGCGCGGCGTGGACAGCGGGCGATCGGGCCGCTCGACCAACAGCGCAGAGGGGCCGACAAACATTTCTTTGAACACATCAGAAATGAGTACACAAATAATACTGCAGATCTATCTTATATATAATAATTGATTTTTGTTCACCCCCCTTACACACTATATATATATATATATATAATTTCTTGAGAAAACAACTTAAATGTGGAGGAAGGAAGGACGGAAGGAGGAGGATGAGGCCCATTCGGGCGTGGTAGTTGATTAAATAAGTTTTAGATTTACATGCATTTTATACGTTTAGGCAAGAAAAGATAACAGACAACACATAAAAAACAAAAACAGTTAACTGACAGAAGCATAAGAAACACATAAACCGAAACAATGAAACCATGCAAAATGACAACATCTTAAAATAGTAATGAAAAATGCATTCTTAAAGTGTATACAATCTAAATCTAATATATATATATATATGCATAAATGTATTACGAATATGATCTATTCTGTATACTATATATACAACTTAACTTTACATCAATGTTTATGCAACTTGCGAGATATTCATACAATATATATACATACATATATACAACAGACAAATAACCCCTCCAACAATGCACTTAAGCGCACAGACATTTCCATAGTTGTTTGGCGCATTCAACAAAATACAAAAATATAAAACTTATTTAATGTTTTTTTTAGCATACAATAGAAAACGTAATCAAAAAAAATTAAAAAAAAAAACAAACAAAAAATACCCCCAACCAGGAACTTAAATAAACGGTTTTTTCTAGAGAAAAAGCCAAAAAAAAAACAAAAACCAAAAACTTTGTTTTTCTTGTGTCTGCTGGGTACAGTTGCGTCAAAGCGTAGAAACTGTGTCAATCTGGCTGTGTGCTTGTGTGTGTGTGTGTGTGTGGCTTTCGTGTGGCTGGTCGAGTGCAGTTATTAAAGGACAAGTGGCGCCATCTATGGCACGTTGCACTCGATGCACGTTCTCAACTGCGGCTGCAGCATTTACAAGAGCCTCCAGCTATATATCTATATATAGTTTTTGACCTTGCAAGCTGAACTTTGCTGCTAACATATGTACATATGCATACATACATACATATGTACACACATTACACATGCATGCATGTGCATGTATTTGTATTTGTGTTTGCATTTGTTTTAGCCAACTGAGCGCAAGAAATGAGTTGTCATTCAGCAATCTAAAGCAAACAGGTTTAGTCATGATAGATAAGACAATTCTTATATTTTTGAATGTGACACTTAAGAAACGACTCAGAACTCAAGTCGACCTGCGTATGCCCTAACAGCCGCAGCATGTTAAGTTAACAGCGTTGAACCACATTAATGCATAACATAAATAGTTGATACATATATTTTATCTCAATTTAAATACTGTTTACTTGATTATTTGCATAATTTTTATTAAATATATAATACAATTTTATATGGCTTATCTATATACCCTCCCTTGCGCTGTTGCAAAGCACTTGAGTGCGTCGTCGTTGGCTGCTCTGTTAAGCGTATGGCGAGAACAGCTGTTGGGCTGCCAACTGGCAGCAATGATTGACAGCGCTGCCAGATCGATGCCAGACGTTGACCTGCGCGCATGTTGAGTTATTTTCTTTTCTTGTTACAAATATGGAAAGCAACAAGTTCGGCAAATTGCGCCAGCAATTTCTGTGCTGCTATCCGGTCAATAAGATGGCCTGGTCGGTGAGTGTGGACATGGAGCAGCTGTTATGTGTACATTTAATTGGTATTATTGGAGTTTAGACGGTGCAGCTGCCGCTGGCGCTGGACGAGCAACGGGCTCTGATCGCGGCCACCTGCGGGCATGCGCTGAATCAACGGTATCCGGTGCGTCGCAGCTACCAGGAGGCGTTCGTGAAGCGTCTGATGCAGCTGCTCAAGGATCACGATGAGATGCACGACGATATCTACGACAGCCTGTGCGGCCAGCTGGCCAATACCTCGTTGGATGCGACGGCGCCAGCCACGCCCACGTATGCCTACAAGCACTACATGCTGCAGTCGGAGGAGCACATCACGCTGCGCGAGTCCACTAGCTTTGTCTGCGAGGGCACCACCGGCCTCTGCACGTGGGAGGCGGCCCTCGCCCTGGCCGACTATCTCCTGGAGCATCCCGGCCAGCTGCAGGGCAAAAATGTGCTGGAACTGGGCGCCGGCACCGGCCTCCTGGGCATTCTGCTCAAGCATCCGGCACTGCAGCTGCCCGTGGGCCAGGTGGTCATCACCGACGGCAGCACCGCCTGCGTCCAGCTCATGCACGACAATATCTCGCTGAACTTTCCCAATGCCGACGTGGCGGTGCCACAATGCGCCCAGCTGCGCTGGCATGAGATCAAGGACTTTCCCTGGTCGCAGTACGCACCGCCCGACCTCCTGCTGGCCGCCGATGTCATCTACGATGACACGCAGTTCTCCTCGCTCCTGGCCGCCCTCGACCATGTCTTCGAGCTGCGCGGCAATCGCTGCGAGATGCTCCTGGCCAGCACCGTGCGCAATGTGGAGACGCTGCACAAGTTCATGGAGCAGCTGGGTGAGTATAGCTCAGATATACTAGATATAGGTATTATGTATTATATAGGTCTATTATGTATTAGATATAGATAGACCTATTCATTCTATAGTTAAAGTACCCTATATATACCCTACCCATTTGTACCCTATCCTGACTCTTGAGCATGATACTGTCATCCTATACCCTAACTGTCTAATGATAAATTTCCTATAGATAGAGTTTGGATTTATCCCCAGTTGTATACCCTAACTCTGAAGCGTGAAGAAGGCATCTTCTAGCCTTGATAGGCTTTTATATACCCTAACTTATCCTTCATGCCTATCGCCATATAGATATAGTCTAGTTCCTTACCTTTAAGACTGACTTTGTATACCCTGACTCTATTTCCAGTCCTTTCCCATTCGTATAGCTCTTAACCCTCGTAACCCTTAGGGGAAGAACTAGACATCTTCTCGTCTTCTTTGAGCTTTTTATACCCTATAGTCTATATCAACTTCAATTAAGATCTCATATTATTTTCATGATAGACTAGCATATACCCTGGCTTATCCTGCATCTCCATTTGTATACCCTAACCCTCAGAAGTGGTCGACTTATTGGGTTGATAGACTTGTATATACCCTAACTCATCTTTCATGCCCATTCTCTATATAGATATGGGCTAGTTCAGCTTCATCCCCATTTCTATACCCTCGTAACCCTTAGGGGAAGAAATGAACTAGTCATCTTCTCGTCTTCTTTGACCTTTGTATACCCTAACTATATATTAACCGATACCCTTACTCCTAAGTATGAAGAAGTCATCTTCTTGATAGACTTGTATATACCCTAACTTATCCTTCAACCCTTAACTCTATATCAACTTCAATCTTATTTGCATGCCCCTTAAGAAGGAAGTGGTCGACTTATTGGCTTGATAGACTTGTATATACCCTAACTCATATTTCATACCCATCCGTATACCTCAACCCTTAGGGGAAGAATTAGGCAATTTCACGCCTTCATTGACCTTTGTATACCCTTAACTCTATTCCATCTTCATCCTCATTTTCATACCCCAACTCTTGAGCATGAAGAAGTCACTTTCTTGTCTTGATAGACTTGTATATACCCTAACTCATACTTCAACACCATATAAAGATCAACACATATATCCAGCGATCATTTTGGTTTATATTTCTCTCACTCTTGCGGAAGACATTTGAACTAATGAGTGCGTCTCTATATCTGTTCCCGCAGAGCAACGTGAATATCGGGTGACGCCCTGTGGCAACGTCTCGGCCTGCGCCAGCCACTTTTGCCGGGACCACACGGCCGCCGTGCAGATCGTGTGCATTAGACGTTAGAATTAGTTTGAATCCAAGAATAATAACGATAATAACGAAGACGAAGACGAAGTCGAAGATAAGAGGAAGTGTGAGGAGGGGGCTGCATCACTGGCTGATGGTTGGGATGGTGCCGTCGTTGAGCCAGCGGACGTTGAGCTGTTCGATCTGGTGCTTCATGAAGATGATGCCGTAGACCTCGTGCTGTATGTCGAGGAGCTTGGAGTGATGGGTGCGCGGCACCTTCATGCCGACGACCAGCGCCAGCAGCGATGTGATTATCATGAAGACGAAGCCCTGGGCGATCAGAGTGCTCTCGTCCTTGGCATAGAAGTAGGAGTTCGCCACATTCGCGACGAAGTAGTAGTAGACGACGCTGGTGCTGACCAGCTTGAGCGTGTACGAGGCGAAGATGATGCACTCGGTGAAGCGCAGATGCGTCACCTCCAGCAGTACGATTTGCAGGCTCGAGTAGCCCAGCCCGAAGAGCACGAGGAGCAGCCAGAATGTGACCTTGGAGCTGGTGGCGCCATAGATGATCATCGCGAGCATTGTGAGGACTAGCAGCAGCACCTGGGTGGTCACAAAGTGCACCTTGGCCGAGTAGAAGCACAGGCAGACGATGGCCAGAACGCTCCCGGCGAATATCACCCAGAACATGGCGTCGATGTGGGCCAGATCGTTGAGACGCATCGCGTCGTTCAGGGCAAACCAGAACACCAGGTAGATGAACAGGGCATACTGTATGGCCTCCACGAAGAGGAGGAGCAGCGTGACGTGCCACTGCTGGTTCTTGGTCACATAGAAGAACTGCAGACGCTTGATAACATCGGAGCGCGACTCGAAGATGCTGCCATTGGCATTGGCAATCCGCAGCTCGTTGTCCAGACTGTTGGTCATGTCCACCGTGCCCAGGACGTGCAGCACCTTGAGCCCGATCAGCACGGCCACCATGACAATGGCTATGGACAGATAGGTGGCGGCGAAGTTCACGTAGATGCCATCGATCAACTGCTCCGTGGTGGCCACCTGGCCCGCATAGTGCGCCAGATTCTCCACGTACTTGGCGCCAATCAGACTCACCGCGGAGGCAATGCCCAGCAGATAGCAGCTGCAGCAGCCGGAGAGCAGCAGAGCGCGACTGTTCTTACCGCTGATCGTGTGCAGGAAGCCGTAGCCGGCGACGAAGGTTAGACTGTGCGATACGTAGGACATGTAGGCGCCCACGTGATCTGCGAAGCGAATTCCGAATCCAACAGGCCAATGATGCAAAGAGAGAGAGAGAGGGGGAGGGAGAGAGAGAGAGAGAGAGAGAGATAGAGTTAGTTATTAGTTTAGTTAAGATATTTGTGCATTTCTTATATATATATATAGAGCGTGTTCCGATTGCAACTAAAGCTAGACTTATTTTTGATATCTGCCTAAGTATATATATATCTATATAGATTCTATACATGACTTCACTAGCTTGTAAGAGCTCGAGCTGTATTTGATATATGCTAAAAGTCTTTATAGTTATATCTTTTATCCCTGATTAGCATATGGATCAAGAGATACTCAATTTGTATTAGCTGGATCAAAGGCTCTGCCTTTATATAGATTATATATATGTTATATTCCATACATACGATATAAGTCTTCATAGTTATATATAGTATATAGCAAACTGTAATGCTCCTTTTTTATACTCTGTTAGCCTTGATTTTTGTACGGATTTATATTCAGCTTGGATTTATATTAAAGATATTTTTTGAGATTGTAAAGTTGGAAATGTTTTTCTAAAACTTCACAGAATATTTTGTATATATATAGAGTATACATCTATATTTTATATATATTTCTAGACACCAAAGTCCCTCCCTCCCCCCGAAACTCACCAAAGCCATCGGCAAAGTAGAAGCAGCTCGAGATGAGATGGAAGACGGCGGCGACCATGAGTATGAATGGCTGCCAGTAGAGGATGCAGTGCTTGATGTACTTGATGGCGAGGATGCCGGCGGCGCAGAGGAGCGCCAGGCAGGCGCCCAGTATCAGGGGTCCGTAGTCGTTGAGCTCCGAGTTGAGGTTCCGCTCGGCCACAAACGAGCAGATCGTATAGCCGAAGATCAGGCCGCAGGGCAGAAAGCAGAGGCAGACTGGGGATTATATATATAATGAATCCTAAGCCTTTAAGCATTTTCTCGTCTCTCACTCACCCACATAGCTGGGGGCGTATTTGAAAAACTTGTGCACACAGGTGCTCCATAAATTCGTCATTGTTGTTCTTGTTGTTGTTGTTGTTGTTGTTGTTCGAAACTTAATGCATAATGCCTAGTTGGTTGGACTAAGTTTAATTGCTCTTGTGCTCTGGGGCGCGTTGGAAGCGCGAGTGAGCCGAGCCAGTCAAGTGTCAAATCAGCCAGTCGGCGGGGCGAGTCTTAGATTAGATAAAGCCACACAATGAGGAGGCAGCACCTGCATGATGACTAATCCCGGCCAGAATGATATAGGGGCCCCGCCGACGTGGATAAACGGATGCCAACGTCCACCTGATAACGACCTCTTAGCCAATTCAAATTCATAAAGAGCGAGAGAGAGATGGAGAGAGAGAGAGAGAGAGAGAGAGAGAGAGAGAGAGAGAGAGAGAGAGAGAGAGAGAGGGAGAGACAAGTGAAAAGCTTCGATAATTAAGTTAATCTTTATTTATTTTCTTGGCTCTAGCTCTGATAATGCCCCTAAGCAGCGGCAGCTAAAAGCTCCTCCGGGAGCGTCTAAAGTGTGCGCTGCTTAAGTGGAACAAAGAGCCAGCTAAACAGCCAACCAACCACCCAACCACCCACCAACCCACATTAATGGTGTGGGGCGAAGGGGGGCTTTATCAGTTTGTTTACTTTTGAGCACAAGCCAGCTCAAGGGTTGTGCAAGAGAGAGAGAGAGAGAGGGAGATAGAGAGAGGGAGAGAGAGAAAGCGAGACAGACTAACAGAGAGAGAGCGCAGGTACAGGTACAATAAGAAGATTGCCTCTACTTTTAGTTACTCTCTCTCTCTCTCTCTCTTAGTTAGATAATTAAATGGATTAATTTAATAATCAATAAAATAATAAAAATATAAAAGAATAATATTTAAAAAGAATTTTTTACATTCTTTATTTTGAAATTGTAAAAAATCTCGACTGGAATAAATATATATATATATTCTAAAAAAATATATATATATATACTACATGTAAATGTTATACATAAATATATATTATTATATTTTTTAAATTTTAATTAATAAATTTAATAATAAAATTTTAAATTTCACTAATTTTTTAATTTTTAATTTTTAATTTTATTATTAAATAAATAAATAATAAATTTAATAATAAAATTTTAAATTTAACTAATTTTTAATTTTTAATTTTATTATTAAATAAATAAATAATAAATTTAATAATAAAATTTTTAATTTAAATAATTTTTTAATTTTTAATTTTATTATTAAATAAATAAATAATAAATTATTAAATAAATAATAAATTTAATAATAAAATTTAAAATTTAACAATTATTTAAATTTTTATTTTCATTATTAAATTTATTATTTAACATTTTTAAAAATATAATATTATATATTTATTTATAAAATTTTTATATATTATTTTATAATATTATATTTATTTTAGTCGAGAATTTGTACAATTTGAAAATAAAGCATATAAAAAGTTCTTATTAAATATTAATTTATTAATTAAAATTTTAAAAATATAATAATATATATTTATATATATATTTTTTTATTATTATAACTATATCTATATCTCTAATATAGATTATTAATTTCATTTTAAGTTTTTTAACTAAAATTTAATAATAAAAATATATTTATTATAAGTATATATACTATATATGGGAAGACTAGAAACCAGGAGAAGATGAGATGAGCAGAGACAGGAGATAGATAAGAAGAGATAAGAAAAAACAATAAGCCAAGTAGTAGAGAAGAAATGTAGCAAAAAAAAAGGTTGAAGACTAAAAACATAGATAAAAAGTTAAAAACAAGCAAAAACAATTGAATAGAAAAGATGAGGCGAGACGAGAAGTGCTGAGCAGATAAGACGATTTCCTAACAAAGCATATAAATATTTATCAAATTTATATAATACATACATATATATATATATATATATATATATATATATATATATATATATATATATATATATATATACTATATATATATATATATATATATATATATATATATATATATATATATTCATATTAACTTTTATTATCTTATTAGCTTATTGTTCTTATCAATATGTACGAGTACTTCAATAGGCAGCATGCGCCGAAGCTATCTGATTTCCACAGTTTATGGATCCAGCAAGCCAGACAGCTTTCCTATTGCCAATATTGGTATGCAATAGACAAATTAAGGGCTATAAGAGAATTTAATAATATTGATAAGAAATATATTGTAATATTTATGTAAAAATTTCTTAAAATATAAATACAAAATTTAGTAAACATAATTTTGTTTTTATAAAAATTCTTTATATATAGACTTTTAGTTAAAAATCATCAAAAATCAAAGGAAAAATAAACGAAATTCCATTACATTTCCCTTTTAATTTATTCCTATACGTTATTCATATAACGTAACAAATATAACGTAATATAGACATATTACGCATTGCACAAGATTACATACTTTGCAGCCGCTCACTTCGTGCTCAACTTCTAAACGTTGCGCTCTCAACGAAGCCGACCAATCCCAAGGCGCGCAGTGTGATCGAGGGAGAGGCCAATTGCTCTCAGCAGCTCTCACTATGCAAAAATTTCCCTTTGCTTGCACTTACTGCTCTTCCACATGCGTATATGCTGCAAAATTCCCTGCACACTAACATTAATATTCTTGTATGCGTAAGTACTGTTACTCGCTGACTGACTGGCTGTTCTCTGTTCCAAGCCATGCTAGTACCAGGACGTAGTGTGATCGAGCGAGAGCTCAGTTGCGCTCACCCGCTCTCACTATGCATAATTTCCTTTCGCTTGCACTCACTGCTCTGTATGAGTACCGCTAAGTCCCTTCTGCTCAAGCGCACTCAACGTTGACCAATCCCAGGGCGCAGTGTGATCCGCTGCTCTCACCAGCTCTCATTATGCAAAATTTCCCTTTGCTTGCACTCATAGCAATTATGCTAATTGGCCAATCACAGATCAAGCCAGCTGCTCGTTGCTCAAAATTTCCTTTTGCTTCGCATTTACTGCTCTCTCATCTATGGCTTCGCCAAACTTCGTATTCCTCAGAGTGCGGCAGAGAGTATGGCTCCAGAGCAAACACAGTTTGCAGGCAAACTCTATGCTTATATAATTATGATAATATTACTACAATTATTATAAACAATCTCTTAAAATTATTAGCTATTAATAATACTTAAAATTATTAACTAAATAAATAGTTACCAAAGGAAGCAGAGGAGGACCGCCACACTGCACCACTGAACTGGGCACCACAAGATCAGGAAATCGACTGAAGCAGCGCTCCGCAGGCTCGCCTTTTTATAGGCGGCCGCGACGCCCACTCAATTCCTGCTCCGAGTGAAGCTCAACTGTTGAGCCTTTTGCTGAGCGTTCGTTTTTACACTCGATCAGTGGGTGGCGAATGGGAAGGTTCGCTGCTGCTTTATATATTAACAGACAGAGAGAGAGAGAGAGAGAGAGAGAGAGAGAGAGAGAGAGAGAGAGAGAGAGAGAGAGAGAGAATCAGCTTATTCCTTATATGCATATATGTACATGTATGTATATACATACACATATACAAAAAATTTAAAAATATTTTTTTATATATTTTATTTATTAAATATATATTAGTTATTATATTTATTTATTTTTTTTTATTTTTATATTTAAATTCAAAAACATAAATGTAAGAAAATTCTCTTATTAATAAAAAAATAATAAAAAATAAAAATAAAAAATAAAATAAAAAATTTTTAAAATTTAATTTCCACATAAAAATCTACGCTATATTGCTGACATATGAATTTTGAGTAGAAATAAGAGAAATATTAACAAATCTGTAGAGCTAAGCTGCAGTCTGTGACGTCACAAAATATGGTTGGCAACCTTTTTGGGGCAGGCAAAGGGCTCACGGCAAATGCAATAAGGCATACACAATGCAGGCAAAGTCAAGGCGAGAGAAAGAGACGGAGAGCGAGTGATAAAGAGAGCGAGAGAGAGAGAGGGAGAGTGGGAGAGAGAGAGAGAGCGCTTGCGTTTGCGCTTGTGACCCCAGCCGACGACCCAGTAACAAGGACTTTGTTGGCTTTGCCGCCCGCCTGCTATCACTTCCGGAATTTCGCTGCGCCGCACAACAACACCAGGAACTTTGCATACGACGTAGCCGTAGTAGCTCCAGGTGCAAGTGAATTGGCTCGTTGTAGGATCCGTAATGCCACTGCCACTGGGCCATAGCTAATCATGGCAAGAGAAAGTGCAGCAAGCGGCTAACTGGCCGTCGACTCAGTCTCTCTGTGTGCGTGTGTGTGTGTGCAGCGCAATGTATGTGAGCATCTGGTGCCACAGCCTGAACCTGAGCAGCCGCAGCCTGGCCATTGTCCTGGTGGTCTGCGTGACGCTCGTCTACATCTCGTACAGCTTCAATGCCTGCCTCCTGGCCAGCATCAGTCGCACCCTGCAGCAGGTGAGTCTCTCCCTTGGGCTAGCCCATCTGCCCAGTGTATAGCTCTCCTCATCCTCCAGCAGAGCAACCTACGCAACTTGCTGACTGTCACCAACTCCAGCTCCAGCAGCAACTCCTCCACCTCCACCTCCACCTCAACCTCCACCTCCACCTACTCCAACTCCAGCACGGCTCCAGCCATCCTCAATAGCAGCATTGCCAGTGTGGATGGCGCGCCCAAGTACCAGATGCTGCGCCAGCAGGGCTTGCGTCCCTCGCGCCACCTGCCGGACACGCTCATCATTGGCGTAAAGAAGAGCGGCACGCGGGCCCTGCTCGAGTTCATACGGCTGCATCCGGACGTGCGCGCCGCCGGCTCCGAGGTGCACTTCTTCGACAGGCACTATCAGCGCGGACTGCGCTGGTACCGCCACCACATGCCCTACACCATCGAGGGCCAGATCACCATGGAGAAGACGCCCAGCTACTTTGTCACCAAGGAGGTGCCGCAGCGCGTCTACCACATGAACACGGCCACCAAGTGAGTGCTGTGGGGTCGGGGGTCGGGAGTCGGGGGTCTCTGGTCTCTGAGGGATTTCAGAAAGCTTATAGATGTAGGTTATGGGGTCTATATCATAGCTGATGTGGTGTGATATGATGTGATGTAATCTGATATGATATGATATGATATGATATGATATGATATGATATGATATATATATATATAAATCTGATATGATATGATATGATATAATATGATATGATATATATATCTGATATGATATGATATATATACATATATCTGATATGATATGATGTGATCTGATATGATATAATCTGATAATATATATGAAATGATATGATATGATCTGATATATATACATATATCTGATATGATATGATATGATATGATATGATATATATCTGATATGATATGATATATATACATATATTTGATATGATATGATATGATATAATCTGATAATATATGATATGATATGATATGATATGATAGTATATGATATATATCTGATATGATATAATCTGATATGATATGATGTGATATGATAGAATCTGATATGATATGATATGATAGTATATGATATATATCTGATATGATATGATGTGATATGATATGATATAATCTGATATGATATGATGTGATATGATATATATACATATATCTGATATGATATGATATTATATGATATATCTGACATGATATGATATGATATATATCTGATGTGATATGCTATCATATGATATATATCTGATATGATATGATATGATTTAAATCAGATCATAGATATGATCTTATATGATATGATCTGATATAATATATATCTAATATGATATGATATGATCTGATATGATATGATCTGATCCGAATCAGAATCAGAATAGTATGTCAATTTCCGATCAGAAATCTTCACAGTTAAGCTTCTCCCCCTAATCTCTATCTAATCTCTAACTCTTATATGATTATATCTGAAAGTTCTCCCCTCTCTCTCTCTCGCTCTCTCTCTCTCCCACCGTTTCAGACTCCTGATTGTCGTTCGGGATCCGGTGACCCGTGCCATTTCGGACTACACGCAGGCGGCCAGCAAGAAGGCGGACATGAAGCGTTTCGAGCAGCTGGCCTTCGTCAACGGGAGCTACTCGGTGGTGGACACCAACTGGGGTCCGGTCAAGATAGGCGTGTACGCGCGCTACCTGGAGCACTGGCTGCTCTACTTTCCGCTCTCGCAGCTGCTGTTCATCAGTGGCGAGCGGCTGATCATGGATCCGGCCTACGAGATCGGGCGGGTGCAGGACTTTCTGGGCCTGAAGCGTGTGGTCACCGAGAAGCACTTCTACTTCAATGCCACCAAGGGATTTCCCTGCCTATTCAAGTCGGAGGCGCGCTCCACGCCCCACTGCCTGGGCAAGACCAAGGGCCGGAATCATCCGCATATCGATGCCAATGCCATTGAACGGCTACGAGAGTTTTACAGGCCGTTCAATAACAAGTTTTATCAGCTGACGGGCATTAACTTTGCCTGGCCCTGAAAGGGAGAGAGAGAGAGGGAGAGAGATGTTGTTGCTGCGGTATTAAGCGACAGACTGATATTGTTGATTGCATTTTTTTTATACATACCAATGTTCTTATACATAGATGATATATACACTCTATATATATACATATAGTAAAGCTCAATACAATTAGACAAATCGAACAATATTCTACACTACATAACGGTTCCTTCTCTCAATGCACACACACAGACAGACAGACAGACAGATAGACAGACACTACTACAAACTCCTACTACTATATACATATATGAATGCATAGACAAATAGAGCTTAATATGAATTCCTACAGAGTTTGAGCGGCTAATCGAACCGAGAGCTACGCCTCCACATCCTAAACTAATTAATTATTAAACATATATACGAAATGTACTGATAGCAAGCGATTAGGCACAGCACACACATCACACACACCTACATAGTTCCCACACTTGATTCATATGCAATACATACTTATGCATATATATATATATATATATATATATATATATATACATATGTATCTATGCATAGCTCAAGATCTAAATTGCATGTTACGAAATGGCCTAGCTGAACAAATTTCAATTATTACAATTTAATAAAAATATTTGATAGAAATGAAATGAGTTTTTTGATTCGATGGGGGAACGTGAAGATATAGCAGAAGATGTCGAAGGGCTGTTATACTACAAAGGCAAAGAGAGAGGCAAGGAGAGAGGCTATAGGCGAAGAGAGAGAGAGAGAGAGAGAGAGAGAGAGAGAGAGACTGTAGAGTCTAGAAGTGCTCTTATATGAGTTGAAGATAGAGCTTAACTCTTAGAGATATATAATACAGTTTCAATTTATCAGTAATAGTATTAACAACTGCTCAAGATGAAGCTTAAGAGATATAGGGCTATAGCGCTATATAAGACAGTTTCAATTCATGAGGAAGAGTATTAATATCAGCTCAAGCTTAACTTGCAGAGATATAGCACTATATATGAATACAATCTGCTCAAGTTAAAGCGTTATACAGACATAGCGCTATACAGATTCAGTTCATGAGGAAAAGTATTACAATTTGGTTAAGATAAAGCTAAACTTAAACAGATATGGCGCTATATATACTATAGATACAGACTCAAATCATGAGGAAATCATTGAGATCAGCTCAAGCTTGACTTTTACAGATATAGTGCTATAGAGATATAGTCTGATACAGTTTCAATTCATAATTAAGAGTATTAGCATCTGCTCAAGATAAAGCTTAACTTATACAGATATAGATCTATATGATACAGTACAGTTGTCGGATTAAGTTAAGCTTCTCTTATGGCTATAGATATAGCTCTATTTCATGTGTATTCAGTGCCTCCTTCTAAAATCCAGCTACGCCGCCAATCTTGCGATAGTCCGAATTGATGCTAATGCTCTCGTTGTCCTGTGCAATGCCGCAGATGACTGAGCCGCGATTGCGATAGCGTTCGCATTGATGTCCTTTCGTCCGTAAGCTCACCAGGTGCGGCTGCAGCATGCCGTATTCGTATTGCAGCACATTGGGCAGCATCTGATGATGGAATCGGCTGGCATCGATCGCCGTCTTGATGCTCGCTCGCTGCCAGAGCATGCGCACGAGCAGCGGCACCAGCGCCGATATGATCTTCGTGCCGCCAGCTGCGCCCACAACCAAACGCACTTGGCCCGTCGCACGTTCCGTGACGATGAGCGGACACATCGAGGACATGGGACGCGCAGCAGCTGAGATCGTATTGGTGCCAGCGACATATGGCAAATCGAAGTAGTTCCTCAGCTGCCTCATGGAGAAGTCGGACATGGCGTTGTTGAACAGCACGCCCGTGCGCTTGCCCATGCGACCGCTGCCAAAGCTACAAGCCAAATGACAGATGAGAAAGGCGAAGGGTTTAGAGTGTTTTTTGTACTTGCTAGAAATTAATGGAACTCGTGACGGAGACAGCATCATTGTTGTGCAGCACGGATATGTGGGATGTGCCATGCTCAACGCGCGCTGCCATATCACCAGCTGCTCCATAGTGCGCCGAGTTGTTGTAGGTCCTTGCAGGATCCATCAGCCTGGCAATGCTCGAGGCAAATTCTGAGCTCGTCAGCTTGGCCAGCAGCTGCAAGGGGTAAGAGAGAAGACACTATATATATATAAGGATCAAAGAGCTATAAGTCTACATATACAAATGGAATATTTAGTATTCGCATCCATCAAACCAATAGAGACAGAGCGATGCCGATCCAACGAGCTAGACAGAGATAGCTAGCGTATATGCATCTCTTTCTTATGTGTGCAGCGCTCACCTCTGCGTCAGCTTTGTCATCCAGTTGCCAACGCTGAACAAAGCCAAATTTCAAGGCCTCAACAATCCGATGAATGGCCAAAGCATCCAGCTCACGTGCTGCAGCAAAGTCCCCACGATACGCCTTGAGTATGTTCATTATGAGACCCAGTATGGGCCCGCTGCCCGGTGGCGGCGCCAAGTGCAAATCGTACTCATCCAAAGGCATCCTTATGGCATCCTTCAGCTCTGCCTGGGCGTGCGTTAGGTCCTCCTTGGTTATGCCGCTGCCAATGTCGCGCAAGTCCGCATATAGCCTAGCCAGCAACGATCCCTTATAGAAGCTGCGAGCGCCTGCTGTCGCTATTTGCTTGTACGTCTCGCACAGCTGCTTGGGCGGCTGTATGTGGCTGCCAATTGGCCGGAACTGATTGGTCGCTGGATCGACAAACATTTGACGTAACAATGCATCGCTTTTGATCATGTCCGCGTTCAGGATGAGCGCGTCGTACTGATGTTTGTAGAGCGCATAGCCGGTGTGGCAGAGCGAGAGCGTCGGTCGCACCAGCTCCGGCCAGGAGAGCTGGCCGAAACGCTCGTGGGCCAGGGCATAGCCCAAGAGTTCGGTGGGCACAGCGATTGCCAAGCCGGACTGCTTCAGCTGCTGTTCGCTCGTAAACGCCGTAAAGTTGTCCGCATGCAGCGCACGTGGTGCCATCTCCCGACTGAGTATCGTATATGCCCGTCGCTCCTTGTGCACGTAAATGCTCATGATCATGCCGCCGCCGAGGCCCATGCTTTGCATGCCAATGAGACCGTTGCAGAGCAGGGCAGTCAGCGCAGCATCCACTGCATTGCCGCCAAGTGTCAGGGTTTCTCTATTGAAAAATAGACACTATATATTGAAGCTAAATGACTTGTGGTGTCTGCCCACCTGGCCATCCGACTGCAGGCATCGCTGTCTGTGGCTATGCCCGCCTGCTTGAACTGCAGCAGCGGCGAGCTGGAGGCCGGCAATGGCTCCTCAGGATCTGGCGGACTTCTTACAGCATTTCGTTTGCCTGCCCATAACAATGATGAATTATTCTAATATAGCTTTACTCTATATTGCCAACACTTACCGCTCCTTGCCGCAGGACTATATGCATATATAGCAATTAGCACACAGACTAAAGCCAAGCTAAGTGCGATTCGATTCGAAATCCATTGCAAATGCATTGCGCTTCAGTTATTTCATAGTTTTATTTACATTTTAATTCAAATTTCTGCATTTTGCGTTTAATTTGCATGCCACTTGCTTAAAAACGTAAATAAACACGGCTAACAATCGATTTATCGATATTTGGAGTTACTGAAGTGAGTACCTTATGACGATACTTGTACTCGTTTTATGAGTAATCGTTACTTGTGGCGGTATTTTTTGTAATTTGAATGCAATTAAAGTAAATTTGAAGAATAATGGTGAAATTTGATTGAAAAATGCAAAATGTATGACAATAAAAATAAATAAAAATATAAATAATAAATATAAATGAAAAACAATAAAATTAAGATAGAAGTTCTTTTATAATTGTGTAATTAAATTAAATTTTTATATATTGTTCTTAGTATATAGTTCTTCAAACCTGACCTTTACTTATACAATTTAATCAGTTTTATCCACACTTTTGCCTGCATAACAGCGTTTTTCTGCTCGCATCAATGTTTATCTCTAGAAAGAGCAGCTACATATACATATTTATGTATTTATATATGTATATATGTCTATATAATTGAAGTCGTGACGATATTAAATGCTGTCCTTTGGCAGCGTCTTAATAAATAAAAGTTATGGCACCTTTTGTAATTGGATTTTCTTTGGTCACCAGCAGACAGACAGACAGAGAGAGAGAGAGAGAGAGAGAGAGAGAGAGAGGGAGGGAGAGAGAGGGAGAGAGAGAGAGAGAGAGAGAGAGAGAGAGAGAGAGAGAGAGAGAGGGAGAGAGCGTTTCCCCATTTACCCAAGAATTGTAATTGATTTGTGCATCCGCTTGCGAAATATTCACAGTACATAAATACATATGTGATTGTGTTTAAGTACATACAAATCAACACGAATGTGAATGAAAATTTAAAAGCCATAAATCTTGCGTTTTTATATCGCACTAGCGTGGCAATCAAATTAACTGAGCTGAGAAGAGCTCCATCAAACAGGAAGAGACGGTCCGGTTCGTTGATCGTTCGGCTCATCTGGGATAGCAATGGATGAATGGATTTCTCTCACTCCCTGTCTCCTCTGTCTGCTCTGTCTGCTCTGTCTGCTCTGTCTCTTTCTGGTTGGCATCTCGTCTGCCAGCATGGCTAACTAATTCCAGCACGCGTCCGAAACAACTCGCAGCTCGTATGACGAAATGTATACGCCAAATGCCTCTATCATGGCACCTGTCAGACGTCTTAACAGACGGCTTAACAGCTTAAATGACTCAACCGGCAATGCGCAGATACCGATAGAGAGGCAGAAAGAGAGGGAGAGAGGGCGAGAGAGAGTGGCAGGAGGCAGCGCTTGCTGCTCCAGATTGTCAGCCTCGTCAACACCTCGCGGTGCCAGCGACAACAACTCAACCCAACATAATTTGCCTCAAGTATTTGTATGCGATGCAGTATTTATTTTTAATAACACTGTGCAGCAAAACTATTGAACGATAAATGATGACTGGGGCTTTGTATAACTTACTATAACTGTACATTTGACACACACAATATATATTCATGTGGAGCCTAGGATACCCTTCGCGTCCTTAGATACCCTGTAATTACAATCAGACATGCTCCATCTGCCTTTCTCTCTCTCATTCTCCCTTAATCTCCCTCTCGGCTCTCTCTATCTGTCTCTGCCTTACTCTATGGCATACTCTATTTTTCTCAATCTCTCACTCCCTTACTCTCACTTTCTTTTCCTCATTCTCTCTCTCTCTCTCTCTGCTTCTTTCTGTCTCTTTATGTTTTTCTGTGCCTTTCTCTCTCTCGCTCTGTTTCTCGCTGCCATCCTCTGTCTGCCTCTCTCTGTATCTCTATGTCTCTTTCGCTGTCTCTCTCTATCTCTCACTGCATCTCTATCTCTCTCTATCTCTCACCGCATCACTCTATATTTCTATCTCTCTCTGTATCTGTCTCTCTCTATCTATCGCTCTCTCTCTCTCTCTCTCTCTCTCTGTCTTTCTCTCTGTCTCTCTCTCTGTCTCTCTCTCTCTCTCTGTCTCTCTCTGTCTCTCTCTCTCTCTTTCTCTCTGTCTCTCTCTCTGTCTCTCTCTCTCTCTGTCTCTCTCTGTGTCTCTCTCTCTCTGTCTTTCTCTCTGTCTCTCTCTATCTCTCTCTGTCTCTCTCTCTATTTCTCTTTCTCTCTCTCTCTCTCTCTCTCTCTCTCTCTGGTGGTCTCTCTCTCTGTCTTTCTCTCTGTCTTTCTCTCTGTCTCTCTCTCTGTCTCTCTCCCTCTCTCTATCTCTCTCTCTGTTTCTCTCTCACTCTCTCTCTCTCCTTCTCTGTCTCTCTGTCTCTCTGTCTCTCTCTCTCTCTCTGCGCCTTACTCTGCGCTTCTCATAAGAGCATCATTCAATATTCTTGCCTTTCAATTGATGACTTCTTCAGAACTTCTGGCATAGATATTTCGTGTGTTGGCTAGTGTGGTGAACAAACGTTGACAATGTTGCCGGTGATGTGCGGACGGCAGGTGCAAATAGGCGCATTGCTGGAATTGGCTTTTAATTGTCTTTGGCTGCTTTGATGTTGGCTGGCGAGTCCGTGGCATAAAAAGCTGATGCTGTTAATCTAGGCAGGCTTAGCGGGCGCTTCTCCGCCGACTGTCATCGATTGCATCTCGATGCAGGCACGCTCCACGCTCCACGCCCTACTCGCCCAGTGGAAGTAGTTCATGTTATGCCAAGAGTGGGGGTTGGGGCAGCTCGAGCAAGTGAAAATATTTTGTTTTTTCGCGCGTAGATCCCGATCCCAGAGACACTGACGACGGCTGTTGCTGCCGCTGACATGTTGTTGAGTTTTATTTTTAAGGGACGGGCCCACCATTCCATTGTTGTTGTTGTTGTTGTTGTTGCTCTTGCTGTTGCTGTTGCTCTGTATTTATAGACCTGGCCCTGAGGCCGTTTTCACAGTTGGCTTCATTCAATGGGCCCGCGGCTCACGTCCAGCGGCAGCGACTCCCTGATCTTTTGCATGTGTCGACGCCCCTTCGTTTGTACCACTTAATGTGCCCGCTGTTAGTCGGAATAGTTGCCTCTACTTGTACAACATATTTTACTTTAATTGCGTTTAATTTGAAAATCACAAACACTCGGTGCTCACTCTCCCTCTCAGTCTCTCTCACTCTCCCTCTCTCTGTCTCTGTCTCGCTCGCGCATATTGATGTCTTGCTGATTTGTAAAGTTCAGCGGTTCAAGCGAAAACATTTTAGAATGTTTACCGCGGCTGTGTCAATCGCGCGAATAACATTCGAGAGTACCAACCCAAAGACATAAATCAGGCCGGCTGCAAGCGCAATGCCAAGAATCAAAGCTGTCGTATATCTATATATATACAAGTGAAGAAAATATGTAAAAATAAAAATAAATATATATATATATATATATATATATATATATATATATATATATATATATATATATATATATATATATATATATATACGTATATATATCATAATATATATTTTTTATATATATTTTATATATATCTATACATTATTTAACTAAAGCCTTAAAGCTAACTCATTTGACTTCTCTTCACACCTTCCAATAAATCGAATCTTATATAAAATTAATTATTTCTAGACATAGGCGTATAGAATTTAATTTTTTCTTTAAAAATATTTTAGTTTAGGCAGCTTAAAAAATTAAAAAAAAAATGCCACAGCTATTGCCTCGAATGAAATTTAACCAATATCAAATAAAATCTTTATTTCAAGAATTAAAAACAAAATAAAATTTTGTTTATTCATTTTTGTTTATTTATTTTTAAAGATTAAAAAAAATATATATTTATTAAATTCTTATATATTTTAATTTTATATTTATATTTATATTTTATGTATTTTATTATTTTTATTTTATTTTATATTTTATTTTTTTATTTTATATTTTTTTTATATTTAAAGAATTTAGCATAAGAAATTACTTATTTTTCTTGTTTAAATTTTTGTATAAAAATATTTAAATTTTTTTAATTTTTTATTAAATATAAAAAATGTATATAAATTATAAATATTTAGCTATAGCATCAAATGGGCGTGGCAAATTGACAAATGCTATAACTCTTAGAGAATGCCTATGATATGCCTGAAGGCGCTATGGAAGCTGGAGGGCGTAGATCGAGAGCAACTTTATAGTTAGAGTAAATATAATATCCCAAAAAGGCTTAAAATGGTAGTCAACCAAATAGGTGGTCACACCAAGAATTACTTTTTCTTTTTTTTTTAAACACTTAGTTTTAAAAATGTTATTTCATAAACGGTTGAAATAAGCTGTGGAGCTGTTTTGGTCTCATTTTTTTTTTGTTTTTAAGCATTATTAAATATTTAAAAAATATTTTAAAAATAAATGAATTAATTTTGTATTAGTTTAAACATCACACAAAGAGCCTGTTTTAAAATTTTTTGGATATCCCCAAAAGTTTAGATTTTATAGCCCAAAGAAATTTTTTAAGGTATAGAAAAAATATGCTCTTTCACAGTTTTCTTAGCAAGATTTCCAAGATTTCCACAAGTAACATAGATATAAATAGACACAATAGTTTGCATAAGTTCAGTCTGAGCTACATATATAACTATATTATTATATTTATATATTATTTAACAGATATTTACTCAACTTCCCCCAGCTGCCCCACTTCAGTTCAATTCTCTCTCATCTAGTTGCCCTTGGCTTCCTGATCAAATTGACTTGAGGCTCGTCTCGCAGTTTCTCCAGTCAGTAGTTAATTTACGATCTTGAGTTACACAGCTTCAGTAAACACACAAAAAAAAAAAAAACAACAATCGAATAGTTGAGTCCAAATTTCTAATTTTTAAATAAATATTGAACAATTCGTGAATTGGAGACGAGATATGCTTCGTCTCAGGACTCGATGGCGCTACTTGAAGGCGTCCACGCTGCAAAGAGAGTTGATCAGGAAATATGTGATTCCGACGGTGTTTCCCATCTCTGTCGTTTACAGCAAGGACGCGGGCGACAAGCAGCCGGATACATGTACTAATGGTGGCTCGGGCCAGTCCAGCGATACGACTAAGCCGGAAGCAGGCGGTAAGTCCGGCGATGCTACCAAGCCGGACGCAGGCGGTAAGTCCGGCGATACGACTAAGCCGGAGGCAGGCGGTAAGTCAGGCGATACGACAAAGCCGGAGGCAGGCGGCAAGCCACCAGGTAAAGGTGAGCCGCCAAAGGGCGGAACACCGCCTGCGGGTAATGGTGAGCCGCCAAAGGGGGGCGCACCGCCGACGACCACACCACCGCCGCCGCCGCCGCCAAAGGACAGCGCGCCGTCGGGACCGCGTATAAAGACCTTCGAGATATATCGCTGGCATCCGGGCAGCAAGCCCAAGATACAGAAATACCAGATCGACCTGAACAAGTGCGGCGCCATGGTGCTCGACGCACTGATCAAGGTGAAGAATGAGATGGACGGGACGCTCACGTTCCGCCGTTCGTGCCGCGAGGGCATCTGCGGCTCCTGTGCCATGAACATCAACGGCGTCAATACGCTGGCCTGCATCCAGCCGATCGATAAGAGCCTGGGCAAGTCGTGCAAGATCTATCCGCTGCCGCATCTGTATGTGGTGCGGGACCTGGTGCCGGATCTGTCGCGCTTCTACGAACAGTATCGCTCCATTGAGCCCTGGCTGCAGCGCAAGGACACGAACAGGGAGGTCGGGAAGGAGCAGTATCTGCAGTCGGTCGAGGATCGCGTCCTCTTGGATGGACTCTACGAGTGCATCCTGTGCGCCTGCTGCCAGACCGCCTGTCCGTCCTACTGGTGGAACAGCGATAAGTACCTGGGCCCGGCCATCCTGATGCAGGCCTTCCGCTGGGTCATCGATTCGCGTGACGAGGCGACCGACAAGCGTTTGAGCTTTCTGACAGATCCTTGGAAACTGTATCGCTGCCACACCATCCTCAACTGCACCAACACGTGCCCCAAGAACCTCAATCCGGCCAAGGCGATCGTCCAACTGAAACAGATGCTGATTGGCCTGAAGAAGAAGGAAAAGCCCAAGTTGGGGGCAGAGCAGGGCTAGGAGTGAAGATAGCTAAATTTTTAATATTGTTTATGGTTATTTTAATAACATTTAATGCACATGAATGAGAATGTCTTCTAACTGGGTATAAGATGTAAAATATAAGATACATAATATGTAAGATATAAGATATAAGATATAAGATATAAGATATAAGATATAAGATATAAGATATAAGATATAAGATATAAGATATAAGATATAAGATATAAGATATAAGATATAAGATATAAGATATAAGATATAAGATATAAGATATAAGATATAAGATATAAGATATAAGATATAAGATATAAGATATAAGATATAAGATATAAGATATAAGATATAAGATATAAGATATAAGATATAAGATATAAGATATAAGATATAAGATATAAGATATAAGATATAAGATAAAAGATACATCAGATATAAGAAATAAGATACATCAGATATAAGATATAAGACATATAAGATACAATCTTATACATTAAAGGGTATCTTTCAGTCTGATATGCCCGTTCAGCGCTAGCGCAATGACTCAATTAGCTAGTGCGACTTGAGTGATTCTCGCCCGCTCGCTCACTCGCTCGGCTGCATCTATTTTCGCGGCAGTTAATCGCTGCGCAGATTCTATAGAATATTTATAAATGAGATTTCCATAAATACCCGCAATGAGTGCTTTCAATCCCATGCATCCATTCACGGCGAAGCTCTGCCCGCCGATTTCCTCGGCGCGTGAATCATGCCTCATGCTTGTGGGTTGATCTTGAACTTGCGTTGCGGAACTTTGATACGTGTATAAATATCTAAGCGTTACGCTTGACCAACTTTTGTTACTGCTGCTTGCTGAAAGCTTTTCCCTTCCTCTCTCTCTCTCGCTCTCTCTCTCTCTCTCTCTCTGTTTTATTTTGCTCTCTCATTAGCGAGCAAAACAAATAGATTTCGAAATTACTCGCTTCAAAATATTTACATATGCGTAAGTGGGCGGCTCTCTTGTGGCATGTGGGTGTGTGTTTACCTTCCTCTCTCTCTCACCCCCTTCCTCTCTCCCTCTCTCTCTCTCTCTCTCTCTTTCGCTGTTTGTAGGTTCTATCAGCGTCACCACGTGCAGCCAGCAGCCAAGCCAAATCGCGTCGGCTAAAAGCTCAGCGTCTACGTCACCGACACTCGGGCCGGAGGTGGCCCGAACGAAGCTTTCGGACGCCTACAAAAACCAACCCCAAAGCGAAAGCCGCTTTGCAAATCAGTCGCAAAAAGTCCGTCGCCAGAACGCAAAAAAATAAATAAAACCGAGAACGCTGGGCGCTGCTAAAATAGAAGAATTCAAGAGAAAACACACATCTGTCTCTCCCACTCTCTATATATATAAATAATATATATATATAAAATATATATAGAAAATTGAAAATAAAAATATATTTATTGAGAAGTCTTTATAATTGATTTGGCAGACAAACATATATACATAAATATATACAATTTATATATATATATATCAGAGTCCGAGACGTGTGTTTTATTGCTAAGGTGCGTCTTGGTCCATTTGAATAGTTTTTTTTTTCGAGTGTGTGCATCGATTGCTGTCAGTCGCAGCGAGTGCAGACTGTTGCTGTTGCCGTTAACGATTATCATCTATTATTTATATTTACTCAACACCTGAACGCAAACAACGCAGCGCAGGTAGCCACAGCAACGTGCAGCGGGAGCAACGAACGAAACGCCGACCAGGAAACAGGACCAACTGAGAGGAGGCTACACACACCCACACACACACACACACACGCCTAACACCCAACACACACACAGAGAGCAATCTATTAAGATGTCATGGAGATATGCGGTGAGTAAAAAAGTCAAGTGCAACCTGTTCCCGAAAATGCTCAAACTCCGCGCGTGATTAGCATGCGTGGCGGTGGGGACGGTGGGTGGTTGGTGAGTGGTTGCTGCAGCTTCAGCTGCAAGCTGATGACCTTGAGCGCACTCATTGTGGCTGACCCAATTTGGAGGCTGTGTGGCAAAGGCAAAGGCCATTTCCACATAACCATTGCCCACTTCACCTGCATATAAATTGTGCATATGTATATGTATATGTGTGTGTGTGTGTTTGTGTGTTGGTGTGTGCCATTTTCCAGCAGCAGAGCCTTGGCCAACAAACATGCTGCGCAACCCTCTTAGCCCTCGCAGCCAAGCAAGGCCTCTCGCAAAATGCAAATGCAAAGTTCAAGTGCCTTTAGCACAATGCTTGACACACACAAACACAAACACACATATATATATATATATATATATATATATATATATATATATATATATATATATATATATATATATATCATATATATATATATATCACATATATCATATATATATATACAAACGTTAATCGTTCATATTTGCAGTTAATGCAAACATTTCCGTTGCTTCGAAAACTTTATCAAAGTTGCAAATTTCTTTTCTTTTATTTGATTTATTTATTTTTTTTTAATTTCATTTATTTGTTTATAGTAATTTTGATTTATTGTATCAACTGCTTCAAGTTTCTGCTGCAGCTTGTGTACTTTAGCTCATTGCCTGGCCTGGCATCATATTTGTTTTCAGTATTCTTACAGTATTTTTAATATACTCAGAATACTTGCTGTTACTGGGCTATCGGATGCAAAGGTTATCGAATTTCAAGTGGCCGACAGCTGAGACGCTCGATTAAGTCCCATAAGTTGAGTCTCTCTAGAACGATCTGCTTATCCATCAGACAGCCTGCCTGTCCTTCCGTCAGCCCATCTGTCCGTTCGGCCCTTCAATTGCGTACCTCTTCGTCCATTTCAACACATTCAGCTCAACTGATGCCTTGTGTTTGGATCTTACTAGATTTTCCCTTGCCTTTTGCATCGTCTATAATTTGGCAGCTGAAAATCCATATGAAGCTTCAGTTTTTTGCGCCTATCTCGCACATTTCAAGAGCCAAAGCTAACGCAATTCGCAATAAGCTTCTCCTAGAGTAAACACAAATGAAAAGTAATTCCTTTTTTTTGCATAACTAAGCCCATGCGCTAGTCTAGCAGTCAGAGCAGCTACGAGGCTGCTGGTGCTTCAGCTGTTTACTTATAATATATATATGTAGATATATAGCTGTACTTATTTATATATATATATTTATCTAGATAATCACAAGTTTATATAAACCAAAAAACTCTTTACAAAGCCTCTTACCTGTAAGCAATCCCAGCTTCTCCCTCTCTCTCTCTCTCTCTTCCCGCTCTCTCGCTCTCTGTGCAGCTGAATCTGGGCCAATGTGTTATTCAATTACACTGCCAATTTGGACAGCTCACTTGCACTACGGCATGGGCCTCGCCTGCATTACTGACCCCAAAAAAAAAAGAGAGAGAAGAAAACGGATATGTGTAATAGGCTTTTGGGGCTAAGCCTAAGCAGATTACTCATACGTCGCGTGGGCCAATTAACTTAATTACAAAATTTTATTGAGAGAGAGAGAGCGAGAGAGAGGGAGAGAGAGAGAGAGAAGAGCAGAGCGGGAGCGCAACAAGGCTAATCCAACAGCACCAACAGCACACGGACACAGCGCGAATCAAACATTTTTGGAGTCGCAGCTATTGAACTTGAAAATAAAAGAGCGCCAGCTGAATGCAAAATTAATTAAAATTGTGCCGCGGGTCGAGGCGAATGCGTGGCGGTAACCAGCGAACCGAATGAAGATTTCTGCCAGTCGACCAGCCGCCCAGTTGCCCAGTTGCCCCACCTTAATTGGGCAGCCGCTGGCTGCTTCCGTGTAATGTGCATTAAAAAGGCATCCAAAGCACATAGAACATAATGTAGAAAAAAGAACATTATATATGCATATATATATATGTGTGTGTGTGTGAGTAAAGCCCAATCGCTTTGGCTGAAATGTCAATGTCACTGCTGCTTGTCAATGCTGTTGTTGTTGGCATTGTTGTTGGGCTGGCTTGGTTCAGTGTCAGGCGCTGAGCGCGCTAATTGAACGATCGATAGAGCGTTGTACATCTCAGTGTGTTCTATATATTTATATATATATATATATATATATATATATATATATATATACCTATATATGGCCTATATATAGCTACGTTTAACAATCATGTGGGCGCTCAATGTGGGCGTGTAGCATCGCCATCGCCATCGCCATCGCCATCGCCAACGGCCGTCGATTGGCAGTTGTTGCGCCTCATTGAGCAAAAGCGAAAGGCAATCCACTGAGCGGCCACTTAAAAGCGAATTGTTGTCGCTATTGTTGTTGCCCCGACCATTGTCTATAATAATAGCGAGAATAACAAGAAAAGACAAACAATTATCACCAAAAATGTAATCAGTTAAGTAAATTCGTATCCATTCAAGGTTCTATTAGTATTTTCCCAGCCGTTGTATGGGCTCCAAGAGTCTGCCCTCTGTCCACACCACACACACACACATACATCTCATATTCACATTGTCGTCTCGCTGAAGTATTCTAAAGTATTTCGTGCACTCGCAGCATTCAAATGCTCGAAATTGAGATGTGTCTTAGAGCGCTTTGACATTCAAAGTACTCGAAGTGCTCTAATCATTGAAGCACTTCAGATCTATTGTGCTCAGAGTCAAGTCAAGTCGATTAAATTGCATTCAAATAGCGTCAAGTGTTAGCTCGAATCAAGTTTTATATGTTTCTATAATTAACTGAAGTAGCGAGAAGTATGTATCTAAACTTAAGTTGAAATAAAACATATTATTATAATAATTTATGTACATTTTTATTTTTATAAATTTATATGTTTTATTATATTATATATTTATTTATATATTTATTAAATTTATAAATTTATTTTCATAAAAGTATGCCAAATTTATATATCAATTAATATAATTTAAAAAAATATATATATATGTATATAATTCTTAAATGTTTCATAAATGAATATACATATAATCTAATAATATATTCCTTCATTTTAATATATATAATTTATTATTTTAATTTTTTAAAGCTTTAATCTATATATTATTTATTTTTTAATTATTTCTTTTTATTTTAATATACAAAATTTATTATTTTAATTTTTTTTAAATTTTAATATATATAATTTATTATTTTATTTTTATTTTTCATTTTAATGTATATAATTTATTTTTTTTAAATTTTTAATATATATAATTTATTATTTTAATTTTTATTTTTCATTTTATTATATATAATTTATTATTTTTTTATTTTAATATATATATTATTTATTATTTTAAATCTTTCTTTTTATTTTAATATACAAAATTTATTATTTAATTTTTTTTTTAATTTTAATATATATAATTTATTATTTTATTTATTATTTTTTATTTTAATGTATATAATTTATTTTTTTTTAATTTTTAATATATATAATTTATTATTTTATTTATATTTTTCATTTTAATATATATAATTTATTAATTTAATTTTAATTTTTCATTTTAATATATATAATTTATTATTTTTTTTAAATTTTAATTTTAATATATATATTATTTATTATTTTAATATACAAAATTTATTATTTTAATTTTTTTTAATTTTAATATATATAATTTATTATTTTATTTTTATTTTTCATTTTAATGTATATAATTTATTATTTATTTTTTAATATAAAAGTTTATATTATTAAATTAAAAACAATTTTTTTCTATAAATAGTTTTTCCTATATAATAATTAATTTAAAATATTTTAATAATATTAATTTTATTCTAAATTATAATTTTATTTATATATTAATTCTTTTTTTTTTAATAATTATATTCACTTTAATTTTAGTGTAAACACTTTTTCTTAATTCTTCAATTTATCAGCTGACTTTTATTGTTTATCATTGAGCACAGCAATAGTTTAGACCAGCTTCGTATATAGTCTACAAAATTTGATATATAAAGCAAAACTTATGGCATTTAATATTATTCAAACTGAGTCATCTTCTGTTACCCTCAAGTCAGTAGCAAAAACAGCTTTGATTAGTATATAAAATACATTAAAATTATATAAAATAAATTATATCTTTATTTATTTGTATTGCTTAAGAGAGGCTTAGCTATCGCATATTGATTGACTTAATTCACTCCCGTGTCCCCTATTGGCCTTGATCGGTGCATTTAATGCACAGATTGTTTAACAACAACTTGCTGAACAACAAATAGACAATTTGATGAGCTGTCTAGCAGCTGTTCCCCCCACTGTCCCTCTGCCACGGCACACCTTAAATGGCAAATTAAAAAAAAAAAAAAAACTACTGCGCATTAAATGTGCACAATTTTCATTAAGTTTTTCACATTTTTCGCGTCGCTGAGTCATTGAGCAAATGAGCGACAAAATTTTTATAGCTGCCAACTTTTGGCGGCTGATTCCCCGGCCCCCGTCCCCTGCCCCTGTCCCCTGCCCCTGTCCCTGCCCCTGACCCCTGCCCGTGCCCGTCGCACGTGACGCGGCGCATTAACGAATCTCGCAGAGCCCAAGCTCAAGTCAAATTTTTAAATAAATTTTGATGCCTTTTTTGTTTATTTATTTATTTATTTATTGCCTCTGGCTCGGTGCTCTGACGGCCTGTTTAATCAATAAATTTGTCTGCAAGTTTGCATGTCAATGCATTTTCGATTGTCCTTTGCCTTGCCCTGACGCTGCACTGTGGGCTCGAAACGCTTTATGTTTGGCACAAAATATTTATAGAAATTTGTAATCATGTTAGGCAGCAGTTCGAGCAATAAAATATGTGCTTAGGCCACTGTACTAGCTCTCTAGACTGTACTTGATTGAATAATTTTATTTGGTATTTACACACATCAGAATGGGCTCTCTCTCACTCATTCTCTCTTAGGCCCACAGCTAAACATTTCCATATACTATATATGCCAGACTTCTCAGCGCGCCTCGCGATCTTTCACACTTATTTCAGAATTTTGTATAATCATTTCGTGTGAAATAAGGCCAACAGTAAATCAAATGAGCAATTTATATATATATAGACAAGTTCTATAAAAGCTCTAAGTAGTTTTTAAGGTGTATGATGATAAACATATATATGAAAAGTAATATAACAATATTTATATAGATTCTTCGGATATTCTATATGTATTGCAAAATTTACTTGAAATTGGTGTCTGTTGAGGATTATAGAGAAAACGAAGACCACTTGAATGCGTCTAATGGAAACTACTTTGGGAATCGAATTAAAGAAGCTTTAATTGATTTGAAAATTGGAAATAAAAAAAAATATATATATATTCGGCGCTAAAAAATATAATTTGAATATGGTAAAAATAAACAAATCAATAAAAAATTAAAAAAATAATATAATTTGAATTTTATTTATAAAAAAAATGAAACAAATATTAGAAACAAAAAATATTATTTTAATATTGTAAAAGTCTAAAAAAGAAACAAATATTAAATAAATAATTAATTAATGAACTAAATTTATATTTATATATATTTATATATTTATTTATATTTATATTTTTTTAATCGTTATATATATTTATTTATATATTTATATATATTTTTATTTTTATATATATTTATTTACATTTATTATATATTTATATATATTTATATTTTTTGTTATCTTTATATATATTTATTTATATATTTATTATATATTTAAGATATATTTAAATATATTTATTTATATTTATATATATATTTATTATATATTTATATATATTTATTCAGTCATTAACATATGAACTGTACATCCCAATGTCCATCTTTACTCCTCTCCTGAAAAGATTTTTAAGTTTTATATAAAATCTCTTTTAAAAATTAAGCAAAAAAGAAACAGAATTATTAAAAATACTTTATTAAGTATTCACAATGAAAGACTTCAGCTTTAATATTTCTCGCGTTATGCTGGAAAATACATGAATTTGATAGATATATTGTAGTATAGGCTACTCAGATGCAGCCAAGCAGCTGCGGCCATAGAAAAGCTCAGTCAAAGGACAGCCCAAAGGACCTGTTCGTCAGCTGAGCTCTGAGTGTAATCGCAGTGATGTTGGCACGTAGTTAGTGCGCCATAAAATTCGTTCGGATTGATGGGGCCAGGTGGCTGGTGGCTGGTGGCTGGTGTCTGATGTCGGCAGGTAGTTGCTTGGGCCTCCAGGGAGGAGGCACTGCAACAGTTTGCGCTGCAGTAGAGCAAGTGGTCAGCGCTTGACCCGAGCTGACACAGTTTCGGGCTGGCGTGCAGGAAGTGCTTCGGTGTCGCAACGAGGCCAGACTTGGGTTAAACGCTAACCCACATCGATATGCAGGCGACCCACTGACTAATAGATGCAACAATGTGGCCATGCACGTGTCGCTTGTTGTTGTTGTATCTCAATCTGCGACAGCAATCAACTATGCCACACACACACACACACACAGGTGTGTCTATTAAAAGCGTCGAGAGTCGAACGAGACTGGGCCCGCGGCGCTGTGCCAATGAAACGTATATTCGAAATATACTTGATTAGATTGAGTGAAGCACAAAGTTGATTGGGTTTCCACTTGTCTCTTAATCACTGACTAAGTCCAGCTAATTGCCTTGCCATGCGGGCGGCCCCACACAGCCCCCGCCTCAGCCACAGCCTCAGCCCATGACTCACGGCGACACAGAACAAAGAAAAGCACAATTTTCAGACTTTTGATAATATTTCCAAGCATGCGAAAGAATGTGTCGAAAATGCTCAGCGCTGTACGATTTTCGACTATTTTTAGATCTATATATACATATATATCTTGTTGTTTGTGTTTAGCGTAACAAGGTCAAGGCGTCGGCAGTGGCCAAAAAGCAAATAGCCAACGCCAACGGCAACGGCAACGCCAACGGCACACCTGAAGGCGAGAAATGCTTTTCACTCTCTCTCTCTATCTCTCGTCTCTTCTCATCTGGCTGCTCTCAGTCGGCCACCTGCAATTTGGCCTCACGCGAAACACTTTCATTCTATATTATATCATCCGCTCGAAATCGGTTTAAATTTAGCTATTACTACGCACTCGCTCGCATATGCATCACATTTTGATATGTTGGGCTAAAACTTCCCAAATTTGTGTTTCTGTATCTAATTATAGCCATAAATTATATTGTAGAATTTCTGGCGTATTCGTAATGCCCATTGATTAAGATTAATGTTTTTTTTTCTTTTTTTTTTTTTTTTTGCTAAATTTAGCCACGCTTGTCAGCTTTCGGTTTCCTTTTGACTTTAAAGCCAGATCAAATTCGAGTTCCGCTTATAATTTGATTTACAAACAGTCTTTGAAGCGAGCTTACTTAACTCACTCCCTCACTACATGCGCTGATCAGAGCATTTGTGTAGACTTTAACTACTGCGGAATACTCACTCACGCCCTCAATTTTTGTATTTATATATTATATTTGGAAAATCAAGAGAGGACGAGCCAGAGGCAGAGACAGATTTGAGTCGAAGTAGAGTTTAAGTAAAGCCAGAGCAGAGCCTGAGCAGAGTCGTGATCTGAGAGCGAGGCAAAGCATCAACAGTGCCGGAAGCAAAGCTAATGGCAGAGCCAGAGGCGAGCAAGAACTCTGCCAGAGGCAGAAATCAGCAACAGTTGAGTCAGATCAGGAGCAGAGCTAAAACAGTTGAGCCATAGGCAGAGAAAGAGGCAGAGCCATAGGCAGAGCCATAGGCAGAGACAGAGGCAGAGAAAGAGGCAGAGAAAGAGGCAGAGCAGGAGCAGAACCCAGCCTTAGGCAGAGGCAGAAATCCGCAACAGTTGAGTCAGATCAGGAGCAGAACTAGAACAGTTGAGCCAAAGCAGAGCCACAGGCAGAGCCAAAGCAGAGCTAAAACAGTTGAGCCCCAACTGAGCCTGAGCCCTCCCATAGAGCCATTGCCGCTTATTCAATATTTGAATTTTGTTTACATTTTCGCTTAAAATAAGAAATACAAATAAATATAGAAATTAGAATTTTATTTACAATTTTTCTACAAAGTGTTTCCCATCACTGTTATAAGAATTATCTTTTAGCTGGAATATTATCAAATGTATTCGAAAGCTTATTACTTCAGCCAGTAAAACGTTTTTTTTTATGCTGATCCAACTCTTTCTTGGCATACTTCCTTTAATACTATTATTATTCATTATAGTGGCATATATCCAATATCTAGGTCGTCCCATACATTGAATGTGTAGAGCCCCAAACGTTGTCCAACACTATTATTTACATATTCTATTTTTAGTACTTAAGATAAACTATTATTATGTTTTTCTTTATGCCAATCCATACTCTATATATGTATACGTATATGTTACCTTGACCTTTATGCGTTTATCAACACTATTTTGATTATTTTTGGTTCTCTTTTCGTACTGTTGATCTTCATGAACTTTTGCAGCTACTCACCGACAGATACAGCAGCAGCATTGGCGATAGATATAGTCCGCACTATTATCAGGTTTGTGTTTGCCTGCGCAAAGCATGCTGTCCAGTGTTGTGAAATGTCGTTCGTTCTCTGTGTGTATGTGTGCGTGTGTGTGCGTGTGTGTGTGTTTATGCAACACACTTGCTTTGGCCAACTAACAAATGCCCATTAAGATGCCTGCAACTACATTTTGCCTAACAACCAAAAGAAAAAAAAACAATATATGTATATATATATATATATATATTTATGTGTATATATATATAGAGAGAGAGAGGCCTTGGCTGAATCTAAGTTAAGATAAATGTTCCATAGACTCACAGCCCTGGCTGTGCTGGCCATAAATCTTCTAGCTGAACACACAAAATGTTCATATTGTATATAAATAAGCGTCTAACATATGCAAATGTATCTATTAAAGAATTATATATATATATATGTACATACATATATATATGTTGTGTTGTCGTGTCGTGTATGTTTCAGTGTATGCCAAAGATCAGTCACAATAGATCAAAAAATCAAACAGAAAAGTGAAAGAACTTTTGCTCTGATGATTTTTTCGCTTTTGCTTTTGGCTTCTGCTCAGGGTCGAATGCCGCGACAAAAAGTAAAAGTTTTCATACCCTGTCCCCACTCCCCCCTCTCTCTCTCTCTCTCTGTTGGTCGCTTCTCTAGCTGTCACTAACAGTTCCTGGCCCGCCTGCTTGTGGGCGCCGCGCTGTCGCTGATTTTATTTGAATATGTTATGACAAAGCAGACAACCGATAAGCAAAACTACAAAAAAAGTATAATATATAATATACATATATATATATATGTATGGGGGACAAAGAGAAGGAAAAAACTTTCACATTCACTTTCCCCATTGACTCTGGGCCACTGTCCCTGAAATTGACAAACGAGCGCAGCGCGCCAAGGACGATGGCGACGCGAAGCAGGCACGACCTTCGCCTCTGCCATCAATTTGCTTGGCCAGGCCCAGCCTGAACTTGATGCCCGCCCATAAATAATCTCCACTGCCAAAACACACACACCGAATTTGCATATCCAAATAAATAAACTACAGATTCCAGATGAGCACAAATTATGCCCATCATACTTCATCATACTCGAGAGCCTCAGACCAACTGTGCATGTCATGCATGTCGATAGAACTGTTCACAGAGCGCGTACTATATTCAGCTATAGACTATGAAAACTTACAGCTTACGAGTTATCCTATCTAGTTTATATAATATATATGTACTGTACAATATATGAAGAGATTTCCTGAGATATTTTTTATTAAAAAAAAAAAAATTCTATTTAAATTGTTTTTAATTTTTAAAAATTGTTTGCATATTTTTTATGACTTTACTAAAATTTCTATTAAAATTTAGAAGCATTATTGAGTTAAAAAAAAATATATATATATATATACATATATATAATATAATATATATAATATATGGAAGCTTTATGCACTTAACCTTTTTAATAAAAAAAAAGATTTTAAAATTCTTTTTAATTTTTTACAAAATTTTTTAATTTATTTACATATTTTTGATGACATTCCAAAATTTTTTATTAAATATTAGAAGCAATTAAGAGCTCAAAGCATAATTTATATAGTTCCTTTATTCAGCTGATATCGGCTTAATATCGAAATTTTGTTTTTAGCTTTTTTTTACACCAGCTCAAAATTTTATAAATATTTTTCATAATTTTTCTTTAATTTTCTTGAGCTAAGAAATTCGTTTTGAGACAGAGACAGAATCTCTGAATAGATATAGATCTATATAAAACACATTCAAAATCAGGATCTGCGCTTTAATTCTAACTCAAGCTAATAACTGGGCTTAAGTTGAGCTAACTCTCCGTCTACTTCGCATGATGACTAGTGCCAGCCGGCCATTTGATTAGAGTTTAATCCGAGCTGCTTTTGCTTACAGTCGCCCAGCCGCCTGGAAACCTCGGAGCAGACGACGGGACGACAGCTGCAGCGCGTGCTGCACTACTCGATGGCGCCCTGTCGGAACCTGCCTGGCCTGAGACGTGCCGAGTGCGCCATACACGATGTTGACTGTGATGAAGTCTATCCGGGCATTTACATAGGCGATGCGTATGTCTCCCACTCTCCCACTCTCCCTCTCTCACACACACTCTTTTAATACTCTCTCTCTCTCTCTCTCTCTCTCTCTCTCTCTTTTCTTCTGTTGCTTAGCGCGGCGGCCAAGAACAAAACCTATTTGCGCATGGCGGGCATTACGCACGTGCTGAACGCCGCCGAGGGCTGTCGCTATGGCCAGGTGGACACTGGGCACAGTTACTATAGGGATATGCCCAGCATTAGGTGAGAGCTGGTGGATGGTGGTTGCTCATCACATACTTCCATAGTATTTTCTATCAATTTATCGATTTAGTTTTGCTATTTATCGATTTTCGGCATTTTGATTTTGATCACTTAAAAAAAAAAAACAAAAAAAACAAAATTTTCTTTTTTTCTCTCTCTTTTTATTTACTCCACTGCGCACACTTACTTTGTATATATGTACATATTCTCTGTTCATACATACGCACACACACACGCACACACACATGCTTCATCTTTCACTTGTCGTTGTTGTTGTTGTTGTTGTTGTGTGTCCAGACGTCAACATAAGGATTGCTTTTTTAGATATATGGGCTTCCCCATGATCGATGCGCCAACGACAGATATATCCCGTTACTTTTATGTGGCAGCCAAATTCATAGACAGCGCCATCAGCAGCGGCGGTGAGTAGCGGAACTAAGCGCAAAAGAGCTTTAACCAAATCTCTCTCTCTCTCTCTGTCTTACTCTGACACACTTTAGGCAAGATCCTGGTGCACTGCCTGGTGGGCATGTCACGCTCGGCCACCTGCGTGCTGGCCTACCTGATGATCTGCCGCAAAATGTCCGCCGTGGACGCGATACGCACGGTGCGCATGCGCCGTGAAATACGACCAAATGATGGCTTCCTGCAGCAGCTGGCCGATCTCGACATGGAGCTGAAACGCAAAAATCTTTATCCCTACTAAGGCTATAACCAAACAACCAAAACCCCAACACAACCAAAGATATATATATATATATATATATATATATATATATATATAGTATATATGTATATATACTATGCTAGGCTAAGGCAAACAGAATGCTGATGATTGGCTGAAATTCAAGAATTGTTGTATTACTAAGAGTTATAAACAAAAAGAAGAAAACACACACAAAACAAAATGGCTACGTTTATGCGATGCAAGCAAATCGAGCTATGAACATATGTATATATATATATATATCTTTATAATATATATATATTGGCATTGTCAGATCTGTTTGCAGTGCCTAAACGCATGCTAAACAGTTATATACTCACACTCACTCACACACACACACCTATACACACACAAGTGCTACGTTTACACGTTGAGAAGAAATCATGATATGAATTGTGATTTGTTCGATTTGGGTAAAAGTTGTTCTGCCTTTGGCAATTTGAAGCTGATGCCTCACACACACACACACAGACACACACACAGACACACACACACAAGCGTTGTTCTAAAATATTTATAAAGATTAAAAGCTAACGACTTAATGGTAACTTGGTCTTCTGATATATAAAGAAAAAAAGCTGTTGAAAACAAATTGTATAATCGTGACATTTAGCTATATATATATATATATACGATCGTACTTCCATTTAGTGAGTATCAAGTTACTTAACACATACACACACAGAGACACACATACAGGCCCCTCGCCCCCTTCGCTGCCTCCCTACCCATACACATAGCTGCGTAGGCATAGATCACGGATCTACAATATATGACGTAACAATAATTTCAAGGCTCGAGCTGTCATCTGAGTAACCAGGCAATATATATAAATATATATATATATATATAGAGAGAGAAGAATCAAAAGTGGATAATGCAAGAAATATATATAGAACTTACCTAGAAACAACATATATACACATATATTGATATACATGTATTCCTATGATATTTTTTGTATGCAACTCTTTGTTATTTTACGGTTCATGTCCTACCTGCATATATAGCCCACATACAAGCATATATAACTTAAGCGTATATGCACTTTGGCATATAAGGAGAGCTGAAAAACCAAAAATACAACACAATGAAACAATGTATAGAACACAAGATGCAGAGACAACTGAATCTAGAGATCTGTTTAGTGTATAATTAGTATATACAATATGCGTTATACACACCCTATATTAAACTGATATATACAAGCGGGCATATTTGTTTTTGTGCACTCGTGCCCACATACATTCAACTATTGTACAATGAAATAGCAAAGCTAACGAACAAACAACAACAACATCAAACATCAAACAACAACAACAACAACAACAACCCAAGAAAATACCTAGAAACATCCAAAAGTGTATAAAACAAAGAGAGAAAAAACCGAAAAAACCAAATTCATATTTTCTAGAACATGTATGAGAAACAAAAGAAAAACGAAAACTGAAATGAAAAAAGCAGAAGAAGAAGAAGAAGCAAAAAAACTAAAACTAAAACTAGTGCTAAGAAGTGATTAATAAAAAGAAAAAACCAATAACAAACAAAAATTAATGACGCCTTTATGAGATTTTCTTTTTGGAGTGGAGTAAAAGGGCTATATACTCGGATATATACAATATCAAATGTAGAACTTCTGGCATTAGATCTAGTATATTTATAGTTATTATGCATATAGGTGAATGCAGTTGATTATAGGAGTCTATATATGTATGTGTATTCTGCAGGAATCAGAAACAAAGCAGAAGTAGATACAGAGAAGAAGTATACCATAGTCGGGTACTGCCCACAAAAGAGCTGCTACTTGCTTGACTAGAAGTTGGCCTATCGCACTTTTGGTCATTTCTTATGATATATAAGAGTCATATGTATCCAGTAAGATCATTCGATCAGTCGATTCAGCATATACCCTGTAAGTCAAGAGCTTGCAAAGTGCATTGGTTGAATGCCTTAAGTATATATTTATATTATGAGTGATTCTGGTAAATCGAACCAGACTCAACTAACTTAAGTTCAATTCGTAATTCTTTATGACATTAGGAAAAGTTGTCTAGTTAAGCAAACTTGCAAGTCTGCAGCTGTTATAGTTTTTGAGCTGTAGGCAGAGTATCTCTGCCTCAGCTGATCGAGAATATATGTAGATACTTTATGAGGCTGGCGCCGTCTGCTGTTGGCTGTCACATAAAGTTTTTTTTTTATGGCCAAATATGATGTAAGATATATGAAGGAAGATCTTGCTGCGGCTTAGGGCTTGTTCACCTGATGGAAACTTTGTTTTATTTCATAATCTTTTAAAGTAGCCTGCCTCTCTCTCTCTCTCTCTCTCGCTCGCTCCTTGTGTTGTTTTGTGGCTTCCGCCACCAACTGAGAAAACGCTTAAAATTTAATTTTGTGGCTCATACTTACAAATTGCCACCGTAAACCCAATTGCTTCTGGATGAGGTTCTCTGGAGTTGGTCGTGTGTCGGCTCGGGGGGGTCGCTGCTCGCTGCTCGCTGGTCGTCGGTCGGCGGGGTCAGTTGAAGCCATTATCTAGACATTAGTTGCGCCTGCTAACTGGCTGGCAACACCTGCAGCGGCGACGACTGCTTAGAGCCGAGCTTGTAATTAAAAGAAATTGCTACCTGGAGCATGCCGGCAACCTGGGCAACTGTTGAACCTGGCTGCTCCAACGCATTGTTGACCCTAATTTAAAACTATCAATAACTGCGCGCCACACACAACACACAGCACACAGCACACTCGAGACACGAGATTTCGATCTCGCGCGCGCAGTCTAAACAATAAAATTAATGTCTCCGGCGGCTCTGGTCAACCAGCAGACCACTTAAGTGACCCGCACACCATCAGTCCACTGCCATGCCATTCCAGTCCACTGCCAATCCATTCCATTCCATTCCATTCTATGCCATTCCATTTGCCGAACAGGTAGCAGTTGTAAAGAGTCGTTAAACAACAACAAAAACAAGCGGACGGACGGACGGTTGGATGGAGGGAGGGAGGGAGGGAAGGAGGGAGGGAGGGAGGGAGGGAGGGATGGATGGAAGGAGGGAGGGAGGGAGGGAGGTGGGGAGAGAGGAACAGAGGGAGGGAGTTACGAACAGTCGATCAGTTGAATTATGAATACTCTCTTTGGCCATATGCGTAGCTCATTGATTTTTCATTCCCGTTTTGATTACTAGACATGAGATATGGGGTGTCCCAAAACTCACGCAAGATTTGAATTTTACGCCATTTGTGCAGTAAAGTGTTCAAGCCTATTAACGATTGAGCGCTACACAAACGAACAACGTATACTATATAAATAAATAAAAAATGTTGAATTTTGAATAAAAAACTTGTGTTTTCTATCAAAATTACTTCTTGCGTTACTTCTGGGACACCCATTACTTCTTGCGCGACTTTTGGGACACCGTATATTTCATGTCTAATAATCAAAACTGTAAAGAAAAATCAATCTATAAATATATGGAGACTAGCTATAAAGCCTTCTATAGATGCTGCACAGATTTCTGTGAGTCACAGCCAACCAGTTGAGAATTCCAAGAGCTTAAGCTTGTCCTAAGGCTACTTGACTCACAGAACTCTCTTATGTATATACCTAGTCTATATAGTTAGTTCAGCAACTCCATTGCTTATAGAGTATCTCGACTGCACTGCTACACTATATTGGCCTGGTCAAATGGCAAGGGCGTCCAGCGGCGTAAACTAGTTTGGTTTGAGGGGTTTTGAAGTCGGCTCTTTGCCAGCCATATGGATTGCAGTGCAGTTGGCCGGGCGGCTAAGCTGCTAAAAATCATTTTTCAACTACACACATTTAAGCCCCGCTGCGCGGTGGAGTGGAGCGGAGTGGAGTGTAGTGATCCCAGCGACTGTGACACATGTTCCGGGCCAGCAAATAGACGAGCAGTTGGCCGAGCAGACGCACATGAAACAATTATTATTATTAATAAGTTAGTTTTGCTCCACGTGCGTAGCGCAGGCCGGGCCGGGCTGGGGTGTTGTGTTGGGTTGTGTTGTGTTGATGAGCGCCAAGATTAAGCATGAAAAATGTTACGAATTTCCCTATAATTAATCTTCATCTGAGCTAAATGGAAGGAGGCAGACACACGGACCAGCAACGAGCTGCGAGCGCCGAGCGCCAAGCTGCGACCCATGCAAAAGAGTTGAAATAATAAAAGTACACACACACACACATCCTTTTGGGTGCCAACTACCCTGGGCTGCTGGTCGTCGGCGCCCGAATTCGAATTGTCCTTAAGCTCAACAAATAGTTAAAGGCAACAGCTGCACACGGTGAGCCGTCAAGCGCTCACTCTACGGATAGGTTAATGGCAATGCAAATATATACACATAAATATATTAAGCTATATATATAGCTAGGTATGTGTGTGTATGAGTTTAACTAGCTTGAAACAGTTTTCCTTTGCTTGGGCAATTGGCAATTGACTAAATTTAAGAATAACATAAACTAGGTAGAGACTTTAGTCTATATATAGAACTAGCTATGCTTCGAGCTAGTAGGTTTTAATCAGTTGCGAATTACAAGCTATTGAGCTAGCTACGAGTGAGCTGGCAGATCATACGCTGGCTTGGGCACAGGCTAGTAATACTTAGAGATATGTGTCAGTGGATTTAAAGAGAAGCTAGAAGAGTTTATAGCTAGAAGAGTAGCTAGAAGAGGCGCTGGAAGAGTAGCTGGAAGAGTAGTTAGAAAAGTAGCCAAAAGAGTAGCCAGAAGAGTAGCTAGAAGAGTTTAATGCTAGAAGAGTAGCTAGAAGAGTAGCTAGAAGAGTAGCTAGAAGAGTAGCTAGAAGAGTAGCTAGAAGAGTTTCCAGCTAGAAGAGTAACTAGAAGAGTAGCTAGAAGAGTAGCTAGAAGAGTAGTTAGAAAATTGGCTAAAAGAGTAGCCAGAAGAGTAGCTGGAAGAAAAGCTAGAAAAGTAGCCAGAAGGGTAGCTAATAGAGAAGCTAGAAGAGTAGCCAGAAGAGTAACTTGAAGAGTTGCTGGAAGAGTAGCTAGAAAAGGAGCTAGAAGAGTTTCCAGCTAGAAGAGTAACTAGAAGAGGAGCTGGAAGAGTAGCTGGAAGAGTAGCTAGAAAAGTGGCCAAAAGAGTAGCCAGAAGAGTAGCTGGAAGAAAAGCTAGAAAAGTAGCCAGAAGGGTAGCTAATAGAGAAGCTAGAAGAGTAGCCAGAAGAGTAACTTGAAGAGTTGCTGGAAGAGTAGGTAGAAAAGTAGTTAGAAGAGTTTATAGCTAGAAGAGTAGCTGGAAGAGTACCTGGAAGAGTACCTGGAAGAGTACCTGGAAGAGTACCTGGAAGAGTAGCCAGAAGAGTAGCTAGAAGAGCTTAAAGCTAGAAGAGTAGCTAAAATAGAAGCTAGAAAAGTAGCCAGGAGAGTAACTAGAAGAGGACCTAGAAGTTTAGCTTGAAGAGTAGATAGAAAAGTGGCTAGAAGAGAAGTGTGAAAAGTAGCCAGAAGAGTAACTTGAAGAGTAGCTAGAAGAGTTTAATGCTAGAAGAGTAGCTAGAAGAGTAGCTAGAAGAGAAGCCAGAAGAGTAGATGGAAGAAAAGCTAGAAAAGTAGCCAGAAGGGTAGCTAATAGAGAAGCTAGAAGAGTAGCCAGAAGAGTAACTTGAAGAGTTGCTGGAAGAGTAGGTAGAAAAGTAGTTAGAAGAGTTTATAGCTAGAAGAGTAGCTGGAAGAGTACCTGGAAGAGTACCTGGAAGAGTAGCCAGAAGAGTAGCTAGAAGAGCTTAAAGCTAGAAGAGTAGCTAAAATAGAAGCTAGAAAAGTAGCCAGGAGAGTAACTAGAAGAGGACCTAGAAGTTTAGCTTGAAGAGTAGATAGAAAAGTGGCTAGAAGAGAAGTGTGAAAAGTAGCCAGAAGAGTAACTTGAAGAGCAGCTGCAAGACCAGCTAGAAGTGAGAAAAGTAGCTAGAAAAGAGAAAAGTAGCTAGAAGTGAGACAAGTATCGAAAAGAGCAGCCAAAATCCTTGAAATCTCGTAACATGTATATATTGCATGTAGTCTCAGACGCCCTTATAGGTCTACTTGGTAACCATCCAGAGGTGCAGTAAGCCCACCCACTCAGTATAGTAAAATAGAAGGAAGAAACTATCAGAAGTTCATAGAGCACAGTTGGCACTAAGAGAAAAAGAAGCTAGAGTCCTTATAAGAGTTGTTCAAATATTATAGATATTTGATATATTTTGATATAGCTGATTTGATATATTCTGACTTATAGATATCCATGCTAAGGAGTACACAAAATCTGTAAAAACTCCTTCCCTGTGGCCGACCCTTCACTCTGGCCTTTGATTCAGATAAGGCCATTAAGGATAATCTAGCCTAGAGCTTTACTCCTTTCTTATCACTTATCTGAGCAAGCCAACCACCAAGATAAACACAAACTGAATAATAGCAGCCATTTCTTTAATACTAAGTCCTAACTGGTCTCAGACTTCATTTGAATTTGCATCGTCTACATTGTGTTTCATTAAATTGATTTTTATTATATACACAAAATGCCGCTGAGTCAGCCAGTTGATGAAATACACTGCCAGAGACATACATACGTACATACATACATATATAGATATATGCATAAATCCAAGTAGATACGAGTGCATAAATTATCGTTTCATTGGCTACTGCAACTTCTGCTTCGCAAGAGTCGAGCCAATAAACAAATTAATATGACAATTTGCGACAATTTATGGCAGTTATAAAGCGTTTATTTATATATGTGGGATAAATACGATTTTGTGTTTGTTGTTGTCGTTGTTGTTGTCGTTGTATTTGTTTTTTGTTTGTTTATAATATACAATACCGAGAATCGATGGATACTCTGGCTGCTCTCAGAGGCAGCTGAGGTTGCTTGAAAGTTTGTGAAGAGCTTATGATTGGGTGAATATGAGCAGGTATATATACTATAGTTATCGATATACGTACTGTAGTTGATCGATAACTTTTGTGCAGAAGCTACGCTTATCTATTTTGGTTTTTAAGAGTGGGACTATAGCTCAAGGGCTATAGAACATATTCAGCCTGAACTGATATGCATTTGTGTAGAGGGTAGAGGGGTAGGCTCATAAAAGCTAAGACAATTGATATATGTGTAAGATATATTGATATATGTGCCGGGACATCGTTAGTTTTGCCTTGATCCATACTTAATTCATATTTCGCATCACCGAACTCCCGTTCTAAGTTGTCTCACACTCAGGATTGCCAGAGACTCTCTATTCATTGCAACTCTGTCGCTTGCACTGAACGGCCCACGGGACTACGTTCCGCAACATCTGTGGTTGTCTCTCTCATATTGACTCTTCTCAACACTATTGAGTTATTCTCCAACACTGAAATTGGTGCTAGAAACTTATATAAAATTTAGAAAAATATCGAAAAAAGAGAGAGCTATAAACCAGCTTGATACAAGTAACCAAATCAGGCAAAGTAGCCCCATTGGCCCGCCCAACTATAGCCAAGTACAGGGTATGCCTCGCCCATATACTTTCCTCTTGTTTATTTATACGTTTTCAGGTATAACGAAAGCTCTTAGATCGCATAAATAAAATTTGTTTATCAGAAGTGAAGTAAAGTGCGTTGTATTAACAGCTACCTAACAACAGTCAGCCCCGCCGAACCACCAAACCCGCCCTCCCGCAGCCAACTTGTTTGCTGCAATATAAATTATGAGCTTGTAATTTGACCAAGATTTTGAAGGCTGGCTCGTCTCACACACACACACACACACACAGCAAATATCAAATGTAATTTTTGAAGTGCAGCAAAATTTCAGCTGCACGCATAACGCCCAAAGGGGCTGGGTGTGGATGGGTTGTGTGTGTGTTTGGCTGGGTGGTTAAGGTTGTCGACTGTGGCACGGTTTGGAAAATGTGGGTCTGTGGTCGCCGTTGGCAGTTCGGTGAAGTGAAAAACAATAAATAATGCAGCCAATTAAAACTTTGGCTGTTTGCTTGCCACGCACAGCAGCAACAAGCGACGCACCGGCAACAGCAACAACAGCCGCCCACACATATGAGCACCAAGAGCCAGCGACTAATTGACAAACAACAGCAAATTGAATGCAATAAAGCACACAGAGAGACAGAGAGAGAGAGAGGGAGAGAGAGAGAGAGAGATACACGCTGTTACAGAAAGTTGTAGTATTCTGGGCATGTGCATTAACAATGTGATTGACTGACAACAATCAATTAAAACGCAAAAATCAATGCAGTTGCTGTTGCTGCTGCTGCAGTTGTCCATTTCGAATGCGCCGAAGCAACAGCAACAACAAAACTTGTGCTGGCTGCTCGCCGCTCCGCTCTGCTCTGGCTGGCTTGACTGTTCAAATTATTATAAACTTCTTCACTTTAATGGAATTGTTATCAAAACACATTATAAAAAGCAACGAGCGCCAATAAATGCACTTTGTCAATGCCAATTCACACAATAAATCTACAGCCAGATAGCAACAGCCACGGCTCGACCCGGTCCAGAGAGAGAGAGCGAGAGCGAGAGAGAGGTAGACGGCCAGACAAAGAGAAAGAGTGAGAGAGAGAGAGAGAGAGCTCATGGCAACACAGATCCAGGAAGCCAGTCAGACGGTCTCTGTGAATCTGACAGCCCAACAACTGCAACGGGTTGGCTAAGCGCATGCACGAAAGCAACGAATTGCGAATGCTCTATATAATGATAGATGATTATATACAGATAGATGATTAGATGATTATATGATTATAAAAAACTCTAAAGTGCTTCAGTTTAGCTTTTTTTTTGCCTTGGATAATTAATTTTTTGTAAGATTTTAAAAAGTAAATAAAAAATATATAAAATTTATATATAAATGTATATGCATTAAATAACATAATAAATTGAAAATAAAATGTTTTTTATATGAATAAAAATAGAACAAAAATTGTAAATTTAATTTATTTTAAATATTTTATTTAATTTTAATTTTTACACATATTTTTTTTAAATATTCAAAATTATTTTTGAATAATATTATACATTCAGTATAAATTGTGTATAAATTAAGTATATATATTCAGTATATATTTAGTTTATATTTAGTATATATTTAGTATAAATTTAGAATATATTTAGTATAAATTCAGTATATATTTGGTATATATTTAGTATGTATTCAGTGCATATCTACTATATATTCAGTGTATACTCAGTATATATTTAGAATATATTTAGTATAAATTCAGTATATATTTAGTATATATTTAGTATAAATTTAGTATATATTCAGTGTATATTCAGTATATATTTAGTATATATTTAGTATAAATTTAGTATATATTCAATTTATATTCAGTATATATTTAGTATAAATTTAGTATAAATTCAGTATATATTTAGTATATATATGATATACATTTGGTATACATTCAGTGTATATTCAGTATATATTCGATATACTTTTGGTATAAATTCGGTATATATTTAGTATATATTTAGTATAAATTTAGTATATATTCAGTGTATATTCAGTATATTTTTAGTATAAATTTAGTATAAATTCAGTATATATATTTAGTATATATTTGGTAAATATTTTGTATATATTCAGTGTATATTCAGTATATATTCGATATACGTTTGCTATAAATTCGGTATATATTTAGTATATATTTAGTATAATTTCAGTATATATTCAGTATATATTTATTATATATTTAGTATAATTTCAGTATATATTCAGTATATATTTATTATATATTCAGTGTATATTTACTATGTATTCAGTGTATATTTAGTATATATTTAGTATATATTTAGTATATATTTAGTATATATTTGGTATATATTCAGCATATATTTAGTATATATTTAGTTTATATTTAGTATATATTTAGTAGATATTGAGTATAAATTCAGTATATATTTGGTATATATTCAGTATATATTTAGTATATATTTAGTTTATATTTAGTATATATTTAGTAGATATTGAGTATAAATTCAGTATATATTTGGTATATTCAGTATATATTTAGTGTACATTGAGTATATATTTAGTATATATTTAGTATAAATTCAGTATATATTTAGTATAAATTCAGTATATATTTAGTATAAATTCAGTATATATTTATTATATATACAGTATATATTTAGTATATATTTAGTATAAATTCAGTATATATCTAGTATGTATTAAGCATACATTCAGTATATATTTGGTATATATTTTGTACACTTTTGATATCTATTTAGTATATTCTCTTTGCACTTATTCTCCTTTCTTGAATATCTTGCTTACCATATGCACTATGCAATTCAATAATTCTCATCAATTCCCACAGGGCCACTCTGCTCTAGTCACGTTACAAAACACTTAACGTAGCTGAGGCAATCGCTGCCAGTTGGCCAGGCCAATGGAACAAAATGCTGATATGAAGCAGACATCGAGTTCTCCCAACAAAAATGCGCAACGAGTTTTGGGTTTCGTTTTCGAAGTTCCAATGTTGTCTGCATGCTGAATGTTGAATGCTGCGTGTTGTTGTTGTTGCTGCAGTTGTTGCTGCATTTATTGTTGGTGCTGTGCGTTGCGGCTGCGGCTGGTAAGCTTCGATTTCCGGCGCACAGTTCACGCACAGAGCATCTTTAAGATACGTTTGTATCTTCGACGTGCGATCGTGGCACACAAAAAGCTGCCCAGATATATATATATATGTGTACATATATATATACAGAATTTATCTTTGAACATAAATCAAGTTTTTGGCTTACTTAATGTACTTTCAAAATTTCTCATATATCTTTTAAGAAACATTTTCAGTTGAAGTTTTCAGTGAGGGAAATTTAAAGAGAGCGAGGCATGTATTGAGAAGCGCAGAGAAGGCTTGCTGAGTTTTTGTGGAGATAGAAAATGAGCAGAGATTGTGCAAAATATTTGTTTAAGTCTAAGTATGAGAAGCGCAGAGAAGAGCCTTTAGTGGAGCATTATAATAGAACAGTCTGGTAGCTGGTATATATCTTTACAGTTATATTATTATTATATATAAAAATTACAAATTAGCTTTTGAAAACTGTTCCCACTGCTTCAATTAGCTTGAGTAAAACTGTTCCCAGCACAGTTAGCTGACGCCTTGAACTCAACTGATCGATTTTCCCACTTCACATTTGGCCACAAAACTGTTCCCAGCTGGGCAATAGCGCAGTAGTAGTTCAGCTGTGATTTGCTTGGCCCAAAAGTGTTCCCACTTGCTGAGTTAACTGTATATACGTGCTGCTGGCTGGCTGGCTGGCTGGAGTGAGCTGCAGCAGGCATTGACCTCGCCTGGCCGGGCCACGTGCCGCTGGCCACATAAAACTTGAGCAGCAATTGGATGCTGTGCAGCTTCTGCCGGCTACCTGAGCATCTTGGCCAAATTGCAGCCACGCCCCACAGCAAATTGCGTCTGGGCCGCAACACGCACGGCAGTTGGCCCGATGTGGATGACTACCCGATCCATAAAAATGCTTCTCTCTCTCTCTCTCTCTCGCTCTCTCTTTCTCTCTCTCGCTGTGTGTTAAGTTGCAGCACTTGACTGAAGATCAGCCTGCTGACACCCTGGACTCCTGCGGCAGGTGCTGGAGCATTAGAGCTCATTCTGCTGACACTTTGTGGACTTTAGTCCGTATTCCAACTGACAACTATTTATTGTTGTCTTTTCATTAATTTCTAAAGTCGCCGTCGCAGTTGGCGTCGCCACGCTTCGTCGCCTGTGCGCCGGCGTGCGAAATAGAAGAATTGTCTAAATTAAAGTTGAAAATTAAAAACTTCACACGCAGCCAGCGCGAAGCCAGCGCGGCCGGGGGCCAGCATGAGGTGGCAACTGGCAACGGGCTAGGGAGAAGGCAGAAAAGAGCAGAGAGAAGAGAGAAGGGGCCGAAGCCCACGCAATTCGAAGCGAGTCGCCGCATTTTGATTGACGACAGCGGCAAGTGTGATAAGAGCGGGTCGTAAAAGCAGCAAAAAGAAATTTTATATCCAGCATGACACAACGCAAATGCGATGCGCCCTCAACCAGTTCAAGTTTTCTCTACCACCCTCTCTCCCTCTCTCTCTCTCGCTTTGCTCTTCTCTTTTATTTTTAATTAAACGAAATGCGCACTTTTAGTTGGGTTGTGTGTAAAAGTTTTTTGGGAACGCTTAAAATAGTTTGTGATTTCCCAAAATCTGATTAGGTTTTAGTATTATTTTGGGTTTTGGGTCTCTTCTTCATGCGAGAAATAGCCCAGTTGGAATTGAGCTGAGAGAGAAGTATGTAGAGATGTATACTCTGTCATAAAAGTCATGAGTGTAAGAGAAAGAGAGAGAGAGAGAGGGAAAAAGGAGAGAAAAAGACAGAGATAGGCCAAGTGAGCTTATCAGCATGAGACAGAGAAGGGGAAAGAGAGGAAGAACTGGGGAGAGTGAAAGAGAAAGAGAGAGCCAAAGGGAGACAGATGAAGAGAGAGGTATTGAGATCTACAGAGAGAGACTTAGGAAGAGTGAGAGAGAGAGAGAGAGAGAGAGAGAGAGAGAGAGAGAGAGTGAAATAAGTAGAGATATGTACAGAGATCTACAGATAAAGACTCACAGAAAGAGAGAGAGAGAGAGAGAGAGAGAGAGAGAGAGAGAGAAAGAAAGAGAGAGAGAGAGAAAGAGAGAGAGAGAACGAGAGAGAGAAATAGATAGAGAGATAGGTATTGAGGTATAAAGATAAAGACAGAGAATGATCTTGAGAGATCTAGACAGTCATAGAGAAAGAGCGTGAAAAAGAGAGAGAGATAGAGATAGAGAGAGGGAGAGAGATAGAGAGAGAGAGAGAGAGAGAGAGGGAGAGAGAGAGAGAGAGGGAGAGAGATTGAGATATGGAGAGAAAAGGAATGAGTGGGTAAATGTGAGAGAGAAAGAAAGAGAAAGAAAGAGAAAGACAGAGAGAGAGAAAGAGAGAGATGATGAGAGTGAAAGAGAATGAAACAGAAGAAATTTTGAAACAGAAAGAGCAAGAGTAATATTAGCGGAGTAAGAGTGAGAAATTCTAAGTTGGAGAGTGGTTTCTAGAGAGCGAGAGAGTAAAAGATTCGCAAAGGAATTCAGAGAGCTAGAGAGATATTAAAAGAGACATAGATGCAAGAGGGAGACATTAGATACATGGCAGCAGATTCTATCTCAGAGAGAGAGCCAGAGATGGAAACAGAGGTACTCTCTGTCAGCTGGAGAGGGAAGAGAAATTGAAACTTTTAAAATCATAGTGATATAGAGCGAAAAAGGATGAACGATAGATACATACGCGAGAAGGCTTTAAAGTGTGAGAGAGAGAGAGAGAGAGAGAGAGAGAGAGATGCTAGCTCCTTGCACACAATAGAGCTGGGAATTCATTGTCTTTTCCATCATCTCTATCATATATGAGTTGGGATATCTTTGCAGCAGTGCAATTTGGTTTTTGCTAACGCTTTCCTTGGGGTATGCCCGACTGACAGCGAAGTGTTTGCTTTTCGCCTGGCTGCAGTCGCGCCGAGGGCCTTGGCTTGGCTTGGCTTGCGGGCATGGTGGGTGCGCGAGTCTTTAGCCAATTAAGCAAATCGCCACGAATGAGTGTTTCGCGTTCACATCCGCGGCCCGGGGGCTGCTGACTGCTGTAGGGGAGGGAGCGGGTGGGCAGAGGGTGTCATGCGTCAGCGATCAGAGAGACGTGAAAAACTAAACAATGAGAATGCGTGGCTGATGGATTACATGAAGCGTTCGATGCGTGGCAAGCCAGCAACTTGGTCAAGTGGTCGTCCAAGCAAATAGCAAACACACACTGGCTCTCTCTGCTACCCCCTCTAAAAGTGACGAATTGCTGGGCTGCCCCTGAAAAAAGTGAAGTGCAGCCAAAAAAGAAGCGAGTGCAACGTTTAACGAGGGCCAAAGCCAACAACAAAGAAGCTAATGGTGATCAATCTTAAGAGCTTGCACTCTCACTCACTCTCTCTACCTCTCTCTCTCTCTCTCTCTCTCGTTAAGCCCGGCTCCTTACGAAACATATTTCACATGTCTGGCAGCGCTTAATAATTTGACAGCTCGTTTGACAGATGAGCCCGCCTGCAATATAGCGTGGAGAACAAGTAGCGCGCGCTCGGGCTCCTTCTCAACCCCCTCCGCCAGCAAATGCAAAGCCGACGAATCCAATAATAAATTAGCCCAAAAACTGTAAATGCGGCGAGAGCGGAGAGCGACAAAATGCAATTTGGCTTGGGAAAAACGCAATGCGTTGCAGCGAGGCGGCGTTGGTCTTCGAGTTGGACTCTTGAGATGCTTTAATAGCCATTAGCTGGCCACAAATATATCTATATATACATACAAATATATATGTATAACTATATATAATAACACACAGAATGTTTTTGCATGCGTAGCACTTGGAATGCCACCAGAGAGACAGAGAGAGAGGGAGAGAGAGAGAGAGAGAGAGGGAGGGCGGGAGTGGAGAGCAGCTGCAATCTATCAACTGGCAAAACGCCTGCAGCCAAAAACCAGAAGGAAGAAGCGCAATATGCACCACAGACGAAAGCGGGCAAAAAAAAACGTCAATATGGAATGTAAAAAGGGGGCTGAGGGGGGAGAGTGGGGTGGGGTGCAGGGGCAGTTGGAGAGTTAGGGGCGAGCTGGGGTAGAGCTGTGTTTGGCTATGCCCAAACAACATATATAATAACTGTAAAAATATAGAAAAAATATGTTGCATATGCACGACTAGCAAATACCCTATAAATGCAAATTTTTGTGAAATTTTGTTTGATTGAGCAAATAAAATGAATAAGAAAAAGTAATTTGATATGAAAAATATTATAATATAGATTGATAAGGCAAAATTAACAAATAATCTTAAGATTTACATATATATATAGATAGAAATATGAATTGAGAGGGTTTTGGAACTATAAAGGGAGCTAAGGAGCTGCTGAAAGCTATATAGAGCGAGCTGTGAGAGCTGTAAGAGATGTGGGAGCTATGAGAGCTGCAGAGCTATGAGAGCTATAGAGATATGAGAGCTAGAAAAGCTATAGAGCAATAGAGCTATAGAGCTATGAGAGCTATGAGAGCTATGAGAGCTGCAGAGCTATGAGAGCTATGAAAGCTAGAAAAGTTATAGAGCTATGAGAGATATGAGAGCTAGGAAATCTATAGAGCAATAGAGCTATAGAGCTATGAGAGCTATGAGAGCTATGAGAGCTATGAGAGCTATGAGAGCTATGAGAGCTATGAGAACTATGAGAGCTATGAGAGCTGCAGAGCTATGAGAGCTATGAAAGCTAGAAAAGCTATAGAGCTATGAGAGCAATGAGAGCTATGAGAGCTATGAGAGCAATGAGAGCTAGAAAAGCTATAGAGAAATAGAGCTATAGAGCTATGAGAGCTATAGAGCTATAGAGATATGAGAGCTAGAAAAACTATAGAGCTATGAGAGCTTTGAGAACTATGAGAGCTATAAAGCTATGAGAGCTATAGAGCTATAGAGCTATGAAAGCTAGAAAAGTTATAGAGCTATGAGAGCAATGAGAGCTAAAGAGCTATGAGAGCTAGAAAAGCTATAGAGCAATAGAGCTACAGAGATATGAGAGCTATGAGAGCTATGAGAGCTATAGAGCTGCAAAGCTATAGAGTCAATGATATATATATCTCTTCATGTAAATTTGTCAAACACACCTATAGTAAGCCAAATATATATTACTTTTTCTGTTTCTATTTTGAGTCTTAATTCAGAATGACTCTTTCATATATACATGTACATATACACCTTCATATGTATATATATTATATTAAATATTTCTAGCAGAGCACACAGAATCTCTTACTCAGCTCGTAATTTATATCACTTAGCAAGAAATACCCTGTAAATAGTTTGAGTTGAGTGAAAAAACGGCTTAATTGAGTCAAACTAGGTTTATAGGCGGGCACTGCCTACGAGGCAGACATCATCTGACTGCGAAATAGGTGTTTTCTGTAAGCCAATAAAGGAAATCACTTAATTACAATCTTTTTTCTCCATTTGCTCTCTTTGTAGAGCAGGCCAATGAATTTATGCAAATATGCATAAAAAAAAACTGAAATACGACAAAAATTTTGCCAATTAAATAAAAGCCAGAAAGAAAGGGATTAAAGCCAGACGAACGCGCGCGGGGCCAGAGCTAAATAACAAATATGAATTATCCCCAATAAACATAACTGAAACAAATGAAATGAAACAAAATATTGTGAATATTTTTTTTGTATTTCTGTTTGAGAACTTAATGTATCATGCTGTCAGGCTTAAAATGAAAAAAAAAAGAATGAGAGAGATACAGAGAGAGAGAGAGAGAGGGAGGGAAAATGAAGTTGCTTTTGTAAAGGTGCAGTTTTTACACATGTGTCGCAGGCTTTGCTTTGCTTTAAAAAATTCCGTTTTTTGTGGAATATTTTTTGCGCTGCTAATGAAAAGTGAATGTTTATTAGACTAAAGGGATGTAATGCGAATATGCTGGGAAAATATGCTGGCGGCGGTATTATTTTGGTTAACAATTTAACGCGCAAAGAATGAGGAGAGCAAAACGAACAAGAATTATTTAAAGGTTTATTTTTAGATTATTTTATTATAGTTTTTGGAATTTTTTATTGTGAATTTCAAGTTTATATTTGATAGGTTTTAGGTAGATCCAGAGGCTGCTGGGTGGAGTCTGAGACATCATCTAGCAGCTCTTAGGGCTGCAGTACCCACCTACCTTTAATTTACATTTATATTTTTATTTATTTATAATTTAAAAAACATTATTTTTCAATTTATTATTTTTTTTAATTTTTAAAACTGATTTTTTATTGTTTTTTTAATATGTATTTTAATATAAAATTAATAAAGTAAAGTATCTAAAAAAGTTAAAAATAAAAAATAAAAATTAAAATAAAATAAATAAAAGAAAACTTATAAAAATAGAATTAAAAAAAAACTTTTATATTTAAAAAATGGTTTTTTTGCATTTTTTATATTTATTTAATAAAAATTATTTTCTATATATATTTTATATATATATATATATATATATATATATATATATATATATATATATATATATATATATATATATATATATATTTTGTATTTATCTTATTATAATTTAATTTAATTTTTATTTTTTATATATATTTTTAAAAATATTTTAAAATTTTTTTATATGTAATTTTTTGTATCTTATATTTTATTTTATCTTATTTTATTTTTGTTTTTATTTTTTTATATATTTTATTTATTTATTTTTTAAAATTAAATTACATTTATTTTGCAGCAATATATATATATATATATATATATATATATATATATATATATATATATATATATATATATATATATATATATATATATATATATATATATATATATATATATATTTTTTTTTTTTTGTATTTATCTTATTTTAATTTAATTTTTATTTTTTAATATATATATTTTTTGTAATATTTTATAATTTTTTATATGTATATTTTTGTATCTTATATCTTACTTTAATTTTTTTAAATATTTTTATTATATTTTTATTTATTTTTTTTTTAATTAAATTACATTTATTTTGCCGCAATATATATATATATATATATATATATATATATATATATATATATTTTTTTTTACCTCATCCTTTTGACAATTGCCCTTTTAGATGCAAGATTTCTTAATATGTTTACATTATATGTAGCATATATGTATGTCAAATATATATCTTTATTTTTTTTTATTTTTTTTAATTTTATTTATATTTGTTTATATATTTTTAGCTTAAAGACTCATTCAAAGTAGGCTCTGCACTTTTCGCACTGCCTGAATAACTATTTGATAATTTCAATGAAGTTCTCAATGGGTTTTCATTAGCGTGCAGCTCGCATTTTGTTTTTTGTTTCCGCCACACACACACACACTCGCACACTCGCACACACCTGCAGTATATAGATGCATAGGTTTGTGTAGCTGGCGATTCAGTGCGGCGGGCGGGCATCAGAGCAATTGCTGCGGCTCATAATTACAGCGATTGGAAGAGTGGCGCACTGTGGGGCAGCCGAAAAGGTGTTAAGTGCTTGTCGTCGCGGCGTTTGGGCATTGAAATCAATTACGATCGAATCATTGTTGTTATCTTTTTGGGTCGTTCGGTGCACGTGACAAATGAAGCGGCTCCGAGGAGGAGCTGATGATGGCTATGCCAGGCGAGTGGCCGGGGAGGGGCAGGGGTGGCGAGCGGGTTGACTGCACTTTGCCTAAGTGCGTCCGCGGCAAGCAATAAAAATAATACAAAAAAAGAGAGAAGCAAAGAAGAAGAGCAGAGAGGAGCAAAGTGGAAGCCGGCTAAAGCCCGAGCCGTAGCCGAGAGCGAGCCATGCTGGTAGGCAGCGTCCCATAAATTGGACACATTGTTGATAAAGCGCAACTTTATATGTTTTATATGAAGCTGTTCATGTATGTGCGTGTGTGCGTGTGTGTGTGGAGCAGGAGAGGGGCCTGTGGTAGGGGGTGGGGCTGGGTGCGAGACGAGTGCGACATCAGCTACAGCGTCATCATCACAGCTCACAGCTCACATCAATGGCTTTCATCATCAACATTGTTATCAGCATTGACGGCGGCAGCAGCAACAACAACAACAGCAACAACAACAACAACAACGACAGCAGGAGCAACACTTGTCGCACTCCAAGAGCGTCTCTGATTCCTACGCGGACTCGACGGCAGCGGCTATGAAATTACGCTGGAAAATAGCGAAATAAAACCCAAGAAAAATAAATGCTGATAATGTTGAATGTGGCGCATAAATGCTGCTCAAATGACGCACACATTGACAGAGGAACACACACACACACAGACA
>CAUIUS010000001.1:9872500-9877500 GCA_961210405.1 Drosophila mercatorum | reverse complement strand
GCAAAGAGAGAGGAGAGCAAGGGTGAGAGAGTGAGATAAGATAAAGAGGGTGATAAAGAGGGAGAGAAAGAGAGAGACTGAGAGAGATGGGGGAGAAAGAGAGAGAGAGAGAGAAGAAAGGAATAATGAGAATGAATAAGAAAGATAAGTGACGTGAGAAAGAAAGAGAGCATAAGTAAGCTGAGGGAGAGAGACAGAATGGAGGACAATGAGAGGAAGCATAAGTAAGAGAGAGTGAGTGAGAGAGAGAGAGAGAGGCAGAGCGAGACACAGAGAAAGAGTGAGAGAAAGAGAGAGCCAGACAGAAGCCGAATGAGAGAGGGGCAGAAAGAGGCAGAGAAAGAGAGTCGCTGAGAGAGAGGCAGAGACAGTGAGAGAGAGTGTGTGTATCAAAGCCATAGTTCAACTAACGTAAGCTGCTAACTGTATGTATTTGAAAAGAAAAAAAAAAACAAATTCTTAAGGCAGTTTCAAGTTTTCATATTAATAAATACATAAAAACCTCTTGAGCTATCGCTCTTCTATGTGATTCTCAACACTGGCTTAAGTAAGCTTTGCTTGTCGTCTGAGAGTTTTATTGAATATGTCAAATGAAGCTCTCTTCGTATTTAACTCTTGCTCCCTTCTAGTGTCTCTCTCTCTCTCTCTCTCTCTCTCTCTCATTGTCTCTCTCTGGAATTTAATATGAATGGAATATGGAATTTAATATGAATAAAACCTAGATGAGAATGCAAATAAGTGAGATATATGTATGTATATATAGATGTATGTATGTATGAGATATATGTATGTATGTATCTCTCTCTCTCTCTCTCTCTCTCTCTCTCTCTCTCTCTCTCTCTGTCACCCGTAGCTATTCGCATGTGAAGAGCTTAAAAGTTGATTCCCATTTGCTTCAAAGCAACATTCATGCCACAATGTTACCTGCCACGCACACACACAAACAAAGAGAGAGAGAGAGAGAGATAGAGAGAGAGAGAGATAGAGCGCAAAGCAAGTGAATGCCTTTGTGCGCGGAGTGGAGCTGCATTGAATGCAAGCGCCTGCTGTTTGATTAGAGTCGAAGTTCGATAGTGGCACAAGAAGTTGAGCGGAAAAACAAATTCAAATACAAAGTCGTACGAGAGCGCAGTGCAATGCGCCTTTTCAATATGAGCACACACTCACACACACACACACACACATATATATATATATATATATATACATATATATATCGACTATATTTTTTCTTTTCTTTTGTAAATTTGCCCTAAGGCAATGTTAAAGCAGCTGCTGCTGTGCTAACAGCATGATGCCATCAGCAGTTTTGACCATGGCCAAAGAGCCGACAGTTGTCAGTCGAGAGGCTGGATAGGGAGGGAGGACCAGGGGGGGGGGGGCGGAGGGTGTGGTGTGGTGTGGTATGGGGGCCAATGCGCAATCGTTGAGCTGAAGCTTTATCTTTGCATGCGCCGCGCTGGCCTTCAATCTATGAGCTCGCCACAAAAGCGAAGGCAAATGCCCAGCTCTGTGTGTGTGTCGGCCTCTCCCTCTCCCACTCTCTCTCTCTCTCTCTCTCTCTGTCTCTCTCTGCCCTTCGATCGGTGCAAACTGAGCGTAGCTGGCCTTGCTCTGGCCATGGAACGCGCACCGTTATCTCCCAGCATATTTGCATAACTATAACTGCCTGCTGCCTGCCTGCCTGCTGCCTGCTGCCTGCTCCTGATCAGCCAGCGCCCCCCCTCCCCCTTCCCCTCCCACCGTCTTCTTCATTCCTGCATTGCGCATTCCACGGCGCTGCTCGCCCTTGAAGTCAGCCGCGCATCCATAAGATACATTTGTATCTCTCACTCGAGCCTCTAATGCGCTGCAGAATGCATTCTGCAACTATTCACACACACACAGCCACACACACACACACACACACACACACACACACACACACACACACTCCCCTCACACTCATTCTTTTGGCTGCCCAAAATCAAAACACTCAAAACTCCGAGCAGTTGGCAAATGAATCATATTTAGGTCTGGCGAGAGGCGAACAGAGTCAGAGCTCACTGATGACATGGAAATCAGAGAAAGGATAGAATATCTCATGTATTGGAAATGGATAAAATGATGTACTATCTCTATCTGACAACTATATTATATCTATATCTATGTCTCTATCTCTATCTTACTATATCTATATCTATATCTATATCAATCTATATCTATATCTATATCTATATCTATATCTATATCTATATCTATATCTATATCTATATCTATATCTATATCTATATCTATATCTATATCTATATCTATATCTATATCTATATCTATATCTATATCTATATCTATATCTATATCTATATCTATATCTATATCTATATCTATATCTATATCTATATCTATATCTATATCTATATCTATATCTATATCTATATCTATATCTATATCTATATCTATATCTATATCTATATCTATATCTATATCTATATCTATATCTATATCTATATCTATATCTATATCTATATCTATATCTATATCTATATCTATATCTATATCTATATCTATATCTATCATATCTATATCTATATCTATATCTATATCTATATCTATATCTATATCTATATCTATATCTATATCTATATCTATATCTATATCTATATCTATATCTATATCTATATCTATATCTATATCTATATCTATATCTATATCTATATCTATATCTATATCTATATCTATATCTATATCTATATCTATATCTATATCTATATCTATATCATATCTATATCTATATCTATATCTATATCTATATCTATATCTATATCTATATCTATATCTATATCTATATCTATTCTTTCTATATCTATATCTATATCTATATCTATATCTATCTATATCTATATCTATATCTATATCTATATCTATATCTATATCTATATCTCTATCTCTATCTCTATCTCTATCTCTATCTCTATCTCCATCTCTATCTCTATTTCTATCTCTACCTCTACCTCTACCTCTACCTCTACCTGTATCTCTATCTCTATCTCTATCTCTATCTCTATCTCTATCTCTATCTCTATCTCTATCTCTATCTCTATCTCTATCTCTATCTCTATCTCTATCTCTATCTCTATCTCTATCTCCATCTCCATCTCTATCTCTATCTCTATCTCTATCTCTATCTCTATCTCTATCTCTATCTCTATCTCCATCTCTATCTCTATCTCTATCTCTATCTCCATCTCTATCTCTATCTCTATATCTCTGTCTCTATCTCTATCTCTACCTATATCTATATCTATATCTATATCTATATCTATATCTATATCTATATCTATATCTATATCTATATCTATATCTATATCTATATCTATATCTATATCTATATCTATATCTATATCTATATCTATATCTATATCTATATCTATATCTATATCTATATCTATATCTATATCTATATCTATATCTATATCTATATCTATATCTATATCTATATCTATATCTATATCTATATCTATATCTATATCTATATCTATATCTATATCTATATCTATATCTATATCTATATCTATATCTATATCTATATCTATATCTATATCTATATCTATATCTATATCTATATCTATATCTATATCTATATCTATATCTATATCTATATCTATATCTATATCTATATCTATATCTCTAACTCTAACTCTAACTCTCTCACCATCTCTATCTCTATCTATATCTCCCTGTCTATCTCTCTGTTTATCTCTATCTCTGTCTCAATCTCTATCTATCTCTATCTGTCTATCTCTATATCTCTTTCTATCTCTATTTCTATCCCTATATCTATCCCAATCTCTATCCCCATCTCAATCTCAATCTCCAACTCTCTCTCCCTCGCCATCTCTAACTCTATCGTTTACCATCTCAATTTCAGTTTCCATTTTGCTCCTACTCTGGCCCACTGTGCCAAGTGCCCTTGAAGTGCTCCTCTTTGCTGCTCTGTGCAAGTCGAGTGTGGCCCGGCTGTTGCCCAGTTGCCACAGCAGCAGCAATTACGTGGAGACGCGGCTATATCATCTCCTCTATCAATATCTTCTGCAGAATCATAAATAATACGATTATGATACTTTTTCAGGCTGCGCATGCGCAGGGGACCTGCAAAGGGGGAAATGCCAAAGTCAAAGTTAAAGCCAACAACAACAATGAGAAAAACTCTGTGTAAAAAAAACAACAAAAAAGCTGCGTTGCTTGCATTCTAAAGATCGCAGAGCAGCAGCCGGCGCAGTCGGATCGCTGTCGCTGCTTCGGAGTCGTTTGACAAAAGGAATGCGACGCGTTGTTGCACGTTCCAATGCAGCCGACATAGCAGCGACAACAACAACAACAACAACAGCAACAACAGCAACAACAACAGCAAAGACTCGCTTATGCACCTTCTATATAACTTGCCCAACCCCTTGCCACGGCTCACCCACCCTCAGCCTCCATCCCATATGTGTTTCGACTGCGAGATACTCTACTCAACAGTTTGAGAGTCAGTGTAGCTTGAGAGGCTGGTGCTGTGAGAGCTGAGACTGAGCTGTGCATGCCAAACTGTAGCAGTTTAAGTGCATACATTAAAATCAAACGGTGGCTGTCAAACTGTCAATGTCAAACTGTGGTTGTCAAACTGCAGATGTCAAACTGTGTCTATCATACTGTGACTCTTAACATGTGGCTGTCCGACTGTGGTTCTCAAACTGTCACTGTCAAGCGGTGGCTGTCAAACTGCGACTGTCAAGCTTTGGCTGTCAAAACTGTGACTGTCAAAGTGTAGCTGTCAAAACTGTGACTCTCAAAATGTTACTTCCAACAAATTGCTGTAAAACTGTGGACGTACAATTGTTAATGTCAACCAGTTGCTGTCAAACTTAACGTATGTCGAATGCCGCGCTCACCAGTGACTGTCAAACTGCGTATATTCGTTAGCTTTTTCAAATGTTAAATTTGCAGTGCATGCCAAACTGTAATTATAAAAAAACTGTCAA
>CAUIUS010000001.1:9842500-9867500 GCA_961210405.1 Drosophila mercatorum | reverse complement strand
GATTTAATTCATTTTTTTTTTTGGTTAATTTTTACCACAAATTGTTTGATTTATTAACGGCCGTCGCGAGTGAGAGAGAGCGAGAGAGACAGAGAGCGCGCGCTGACTCCCACGCCAAGGCGAACCTCTGTCAAGGATCCGCGGTGCGAATCCGCAGCGGTAACGGTACCACAACAACAGCAACAACAAATTGCAAAAAGATCCAAAAGTTGTTTTTTTTTCTGGTGTGTGTGTGCTCCCCGAATGAAATTCTAAGTGCTAATCAATAGAAGAAGAAGAAGAAGAAGAATAAGAATAAGTGCATGAAATCTGAAGCAAAAGAGAAATAGCTGAAAATCGCGAAGCTCGCAATATGCAAAGCCTGTGAAACGAAACACAAACAGAAGCAGAAAAAGCAAAAAAAAAAAAACAAAAACAGAATTGCAAAGAAATCGAGAAGAAACCAACAGCAACAACACATAAAAGGTAATGCAATTTCTAACTGTTCTTCTCGCTGCTGTTGCTGAGCAGCAGCTCAAATGCAGCTACCTGCTCTTGCGCTCTCTTTGCATGTGCTCCTTCGCTATGCTCTCGAGCACTCTCTGTGCATGTGTCCGTGTGTGTGTGTGTGTGCGATCAGTTTAGCCTAAGCTGCAGTTGTTGTTGCTGCTGCTGCTGCTGTTTGTGCAGTTTCGTGGTTTTTGCTGCACACCCTTTAAAACAACAACAGCAACAAGAGCAAGAGCAACCACAGCCAGCAACTGTAATTGAGCGGCAGGCTAATAAAACTCATATGCTCTTTCTATCTCTCTCTCTCTATTGCACTTTAACTATTTACTATTTAGTTTTGTTGTTCTACTCGCTCTCGCTCTATAGTTTTTTGGCAGTTTTGCAGTCGCGTCGCGCTGCTGCTGCATTGGAAAATTGGTTTTAGTTTTTGGCCGCGCCAAGTGCATGACATTTTAATGGCTCTCTGCATTAGGCGCTGCACTGGTTGTGGGGCGGGGGAGGTGACAAACGTTTGACATTGTTAAGTGCCTGCTGTGCGCGCGTGTGTGTGTGTGTGTGTGTGTGTGCAATTGGGGATTGGGGTTTTCTCTTAATGAGCCGACGCATTTTAAGTGCTGCACCAAAAAAAAAAAAAAAAAATTAATTTTTAGCGTCGGTTTTTTGGTTTTGGTTTCAATTTGGAAATGCAATTGAATTATACAGATATTTATATACATATATTATTATATATCTGTTAAATTTGTTGCTTTGGCAATTTCGTCACATTTTCTTCAACTTTTTGCCAAATTTGTTTGTCCGTTGAAGCACCGTTAGGCCATGCAGACTTTTGTGCCGCCTTCCTGGCGCTAAACATGCAGAATTTTCTGGTTTCATCTCATTATTTTTGCATCGATCAGCTCGAGTCTCTGCCCCAGACAGACAACAGTTAGTTCTCCAGCTATCCAAGCAGTAAGCAACTCGAGCGAGATCAGCTAGTGAAAAAATAGCCAGAAATAGCTAAACAAAACTGGGAAAGTAAAAAAAAATACTTTTATTTCATAAAATTTTATTTTATTTTATAATAATAGTAAAAAAATTAAAATAGAAGTTAAATTATAATAAAACAATAATAATAAAATAATGATAACAAAATATTAATTAAATAGTAATAAACTAATAATAAAAAAGTAATAAAAAAAGAAATAGAATAAAATAAAAATAATAATAAAAAATAACAAAAAAAATAAAAAAAGATTAATAGAATAATAATTAAAAATAAAAAGAATAATACAATAATAATAAAAAAATAACAATAAAATAATAATAAAAAAACAGTAATAAAATAATAATAAAAAAGAATAATAAAGTAACAGTAAAAAATAAAAATAATAAAATAATAATAATAAAAAATAATAATAAAATAATAATAATAAAATAATAATAAAAAAGAATAATAAAATAATAAAAATAAAAAGAATAATAAAATAATAATAATAAAATAATGATAATAAAATGATAATCATAAAATAATAAAATAATGCATTACATACAAAATATATGTAGAAAAAAATTCAAAGAATAAAATTAAATTTATTTTATAAACTTTGCTAAAAATGCAGCCCAAATGATATTTGTTCATTGACTTTTTATATATATATTTTTTAAATAAATATAAATAAAAATAAATAAAATATGTATATAAAAAATATATACACTCTTGATGAAAATAATAAGTATACCAAAATAAAGCAGGCTCATTTCAATGAATTGGGACTACTATAAATTTGGGGGGAAATACACAATTTTTTTTTTTTTTGGCACGCATCACATTGCCAGATTGCGTTCTTTAAGTTATGACAAAATATACAAAATTATTTTGGTATACTCATATATATATTTTATGCATATATTTTTTAAATAAATTTATTAAAATATATTTATGTAAGTAATATCTTTATTAACTGAAAAACTTGAAATTTATATTTTTTCTTCTGAATTTTCTGAGTGAAATTTGAAGCCTGAACCCTGTGAACTCCGAATTATGGTCTCAGCGCTATCACTAAGTGGCTAAGTTTTGTTTTGCCAGATTCTTACATTGATAAAAAATATTTAAATGTTTTTTTTTATTAAAATCTTGCATTAAAAAATATATAATACATAATAATTATTATCTATCAAATAATTAATTAAAATAATATTTTTTATTGAGTATATAGTAAATATATTTTTGTTAAACATCATTATTATTTTAATATAATAATTTTATAGATAATAAATATTATATATACAGTTACAGTGAAACCTCGATTGGGAACTCGAAAATGTTTCGTTATATCCATTGATTCGCTATAAAAAAAAATAAAGAAATCTGTAAGAAAATTCGCTATAAATACTGTTTTTATGCTGAACTTTAAAGGCTTGCCAAAATTTGATTTAGCCGTATTTTATTTTTCGTTATATAAAGGTATTTGAAATATTGAAAGAAAAACTTTGAAGGCAAATTTTATGAATATTTTAGATGAAGGAAAAGTCTCTTAGAGAAAAACTCGTTATATTGAGTTTTTCGTTATGACGAAGTTCGTTATATCGAGGTTTCACTGTACTATATTTTACTAAACATTTGATATTTTTCCACAAAATTTGGCTTCATCCAAAATATTCATAAAATTTCCCTTTAAACTTTTTCTTTTTTCCACTTAAACTTCAAATTTTTCTTGGCTTTGGCAACTCTGCAGTCGAATTTCGCAACAAATATATATATATATATAATATATTATTATAATTAAAATATAGAATTTCCTGCAACATATTTGAAATGCTTCCGTATATATATTCTATATATACTTCAATGTTCTGTGGCTTATTTCAGTTTGCTTCTTGATTCTAATTGGAAATTGTATGGAATAGAGAAACACACTCACACACACACTTACACACACACACACACACACACAGCAGCAACCCCTAATTGCAAATGCCAACACCCACGACCCACACCCACCCCCACCCCCACTCCCACGGCCGCCCTCTGCTTGTCAGCAGCTCAATTTTCAGTTGCAATTTAGCTGCTTTTCAGCTGATTTTTTTTTCTCTGTTTTTTGCTTTTGCTTTGGCTTCATCCTTTAACGACTCTTAATGATTGTTTATTCGCGTTTGGTGGGCGGCCACGCGCGGGCGCGGGCGACAAACTACAAAATCAAATTTCTATTTATGAACAACCAAAAGCGCAACTACTTTTTGTATATACCCTGTGCATAACAGTCAAAGGGGGGTCTATGCGGCCAAAGAGCTCACCTGTTGACCGTTGGGTGAAGTTTGACAGGATTATGAAACTGTTTACTCTAAAGAAAATGTTAAAATTAAAAGATATATATTAAATATATCAGCGATATAAAATATAAAAATATATAATATATAAAATATAAAAATGTTTCAAATTTAAAATAAATTAAAATAAATTAAATCGAAATAAAATCATAAGAAAAAAATAAAAAATAATAAAAAAAATAAAATATAACATATGAATTATAAAATAACACAAAATAAAATATATATAAAAAAAAAAACAAAATTGTGAAGTAGATAAAAATAGAAAAATACTGAATAAGAATATTATATATTAAATAAAATCAAATAAAATATAAAATAATGTGATATAAAATAAACAAATATAGTATATATAAAATAAAATAAAATATATATATAAAAACAAAACAAAAATATAAAATAGATAAAAATACTGAAAAATATAAAAAGGAAAATTAAAAATATTTGATATAAAATATAAAAAAAAGAAAATAGAAAATATAAAAATAATATATAAATAATAAAAAATAATAATAATAATAATTATATAATAATAAGAAAATAAAATATACAAAAATATATAAAGTATAAAAATGTATACTAGAAATATAAATTATAAAATATAAAAGTATTTATTATAAAATATATTTACTCTATATATAAAATATTTATATAAATATAAAATTAAAAAATATAAAAAAAAGCCTCTATATTATCTCTCTCAATTTTAATTTTACTAAAAAAAAAACCTTTATATTATCTCTCTCAATTTTAATTTTACTATTATCTTATAAATATATAGCTTTATTTTCTGTTTCTATATTTTCTCAGCAAAAAAAAAAGCTAAATATAAGCAATTTCACATAATATTTAATAATGAAGTCCGAAACTAGCTTTTTTTAAAGCCTTTTTCATTTGCCAGACGCTTGAACACAGCAAAATGAGCATTTAATCAGCAGAGAGTTTGTCAGAGGGAGAAAAAGAGAAAGAGAGAGAGAGAGAGAGAGAGAGAAAGAGAGTGGGATTCACTTTGATTTGCTGATAAGCGCATTGGAATGCCTTGGACTGAGAAAAGGCTTGACAAATTGTTTTTGTTTGTTGTTTTGTTGTTGTTGTTGTTTCTGCTCTACGCTTTGCTAGCCGCAAAAAACCGTTTCGTCATCGCCTTCCTCTTGGCCGTTCCGCTCCCCCGCTTCCTACTGCCACTTCCCTGCCATAGAATGCACCGTTTAACAATTGTAGCCGACTTTCTACTTGCTTTTGCTTTTGTTTTCATTTTTGTGCCTTTTCATTGTTGGACACTTGACCAAAGCATTTTGATGTAGTTGTTAGAGCTCTCTTTCTATATATATAGATATAGATATATACCATGTATATATATGTTCGTGTGTATACCCTGTACTTAATTAAAATGCTTGTTGAAAAGGGCATGCTGGAGTCGGGAAAGTGTGTTGAGACTGGGTAGCTCTCTTGCGGCAAAGCTGTTTCTGTAGATTAAGATATGTTAGTCCATATTAAAAATATAGCTAGATTGAGATATATAACTATAAGTGTGAACAGATTGTAGGTCTATTTTAAAGCCTTTTCAGTTCCATCACTCCAATACTTTGCTGCCTCTGCTGCTGAGCTTTAACCATTTGGGAATTGTATGGCTGCAGCTTGTGCAATTAGTGCAAATGCGAGTGATGCCCAGCGCTAAGCATTACTCTAATTCGTTGATTAGGCAGAATAAGAAGCAATAAAAAATATACAAATATAAAAAAAAAATATACAAAAATATACAAAAATACACAAAAATATTCAAATATAAAAATATACAAAAATATTCAAATATAAAAAATATAGAAAATATAAAAATATTCAAAATAAAAAAATATAGAATATATAAATAAATAAAAATATACAAAAATGTATAACAAAATAAAAATAAAAAATAAAATACAAAATATTAAAAATAATTACAAATATTATTTCAAATATAATATAAATAAAATAAAAACTAATAAAAATTAAAAAATATCACAAAATTATCAAGAAATATTTATATTTATTATTTTATAATAAAGAATCTTTATTTCAAATATAAAAGTATAATAAACACTATTTTTTTAAATATATAAATATAATAAAAACTAAAATAAAAACTAAAAAAATATCAGAAAATTATAAAGATATATTTATATTTATTATTTTATAGTTATGAAATTATGAAAAGTATATAAATAATTTACGTAACTTAAAAAATTGATTTTTGCTGAATTTTTTACTTAATCCTGCAGTTTCCTTCAAATTTCTCATACTTTTTGCACCGTTAATGCCTCCCCTCTTAAAGCTGCGTTCGCTTCAGAAAGTATTGAGACAAATCTAATGCTGATTGACAGTTGATTGAAACGAATCAATTTGATTTGAATTGAATATTTGCTAACCAAAAGCTCGTTTCGCTCTCATTTTGCTCTTGCGCTTTGTTTTAAACCTTTTTTTTTTGGCTTGAAAAAGGGTTTTAAGCAAAAAGGAAATTGTGTGCGATACATTACTCGAAGAAACGAGAGAGAGAGAGAGAGAGAGAGGGAGAGAGAGGGAGACAGAGAGAGAGAATGAGCCAGAACAAATGCACAAAAAAGTAGCTAGATTTAAAGCCAAATATAGGAAAAAAATCAAGCTGAGAATGAGAGTTTAGCCAAAGGATATCGAAAGATATAATGTGTGTGTATATGGATATAATTGAATCTGTTCTATAGAGTATATATAGAGGAAAAGAAGAAGATACAGAGGAGAAGAAAAGAAGGAAAAAAGCTTTGATAGTTAAGTTCTGGAAGAGAATAATTAAATATGGAAGAGAGAGAAATCAAATATAGGTATGGAATGCAGTGCAAGTTACTTTTTAGCTGATCTGGCAACCCTAGCCAAGTGCTCTACGCCTTAAATGTAGTGCAAGTTACTTTTAAGCCGATCTGGCAACCCTAGGCAAGTGCTCTATGCTTTAAATGTAGTGCAAGTTACTTTTTAGCTGATCTAGCAACCCTAGCCAAGTGCTCTACGCCTTAAATGTAGTGCAAGTTACTTTTTAGCTGATCTGGCAACACTAGGCAAGTGCTCTATGCTTTAAATGTAGCGCAAGTTACTTTTTAGCTGATCTGGCAACCCTACTCGACACATTCAATAGAATAAAACTTTCCATTTAGCTGATCTGGCAACCCTGTGTACTCAAAACTCTTACTCATTCACCACCAGCTCACTCTCGACTCGATCTTGAGTCATTCTGGCCAAACTAATAGAGTTCCACAGCTGGCAATTACAGGGTATCTCGGAACCAATTAGCGTATCGCTCTGTCAAAACATTTAAACTAGTTCTCCGAAATTCTCTCGCTGGTTCTCCTCTCATTATATCAGTGATTTATCACGCTTTTAGCTCCAAATTTGCTTTTCAATTAATTTCGCTGACTAATTTCGAGGGGGGGGGGGAAGAAATCTAATGATGAGGATGATAAATACAAAATATGAATACGTGCTTATGCTAATACATTGATCATCATAATCTCAATTATGATAATCATCATCATCAACAGCGGCAGCAGCAGCGGCAGCATCATTATCATCAACAGATTTGGGCTTCAAAATGTCAACCATGTGAAATCTCAGCTAAAGAACAAAATGAACAGCAAAAGCAGCTAAAAAGGCGAACAAAATGTATTAATATATATATATATGTATATATATATAGGTGTGTGTATATATAAAGTGGCGACCCAGCCAACATAAGAAATCACAGCGTTTAATCATTTAAAAGCATCTTTGTAAGCCAAGAGCACAAAAAAAAGCAAAAAAAGCAAAAAAAAAAAGCTAAAAAAAAAAATATAAAACAAAACGCGGCGAATGAACGTTCAAAAGCAATTGGCCAAGAAGCTGCGTTCTGATATGGAGCAACAACAACAACAACAACAGTAACAAAAAGCAGCTGAATAGCAATTGGGGGCGTAAGCCAAGGTGCGTGACTAGCAGTTACCCTGCAGAAAGCGACATGGAGAACTGCAGAGAACTGGAAAAAGTCTTGAAAGATTTTTATTTTGAAAATAATCAAAAAATTCGAAATCAATTTCAGTTTTGGCTTGGAGTTTGCTTAGGGAAAAGCAAAGATAACTTAAAAAGATGCTAAAAATTTAATTGCCAAAGAATTCGAATTCGAATTCTTTTTTTTTTTTAATATAATTATAATATATAATTAAGTTACTTAATCAAAGACTTATAGGGTATATATATATATATATATATATATATATATATATATATATATATATATATATATATATATATATATATATATATAAAACCGAATCACTGTTTAAACACGGAAAGGGCAGCCAAATTTAGTCAGAGAGGGTGGCCCGACAAGCTCGAGGATGCCCAGATTGTAGCGGGCGGGCAGCTGCCTCACCATAACAAAGGAAGCTGCCAGCCAGCGAGCGAGCGAGCGAGCGAGCGATTGAGGTCAGAATGAAAATGCGTCGCAGTAGGCGCGTGTCGTGCGCCTCCAAAAAAAAAAGAAAAGAAAAAAATGCCCCAGTGCCCCGCGGGCTTGATAGCGCCGCATCGAAGCAGCATGCCACATGCCGCATGCCTCCTCGGTCGTTGTCTTCTTCAGCTGCGGGCAAAGTTACAATAACTTTTGCCACAGTTTAAGCCGCCATCCTGCCTGTCGCCTCCCTCTCCCCTCCCCTCTCGTGCTCGACTGCGCGTATCTTGTATCTGTGTGCTGCCCCGCCCCCGGTTCCGCCTTAACTTCGTTTCTGGCCCAAGCACAAATTTCTTTTTTTGGCCAGTGTCAGTGTCATTGCTACTCGAATGCATTTTAATTCGATTGAGTATCCGATTGGCAGCATCTTATTTTTCGGCTTCTCTCTCTCTCTCTCCTCTCTCTCTGCTTTTTACCCTGAAAATACCCTGTAAAGTAGCAATGGGTAAGTTTGATAGCTTTTAGGGGGTATATGTTAATTTATTTGATATATAAATATTTATATTTATATTTCCAGCTTAGCTCTTGGAAATATTCAAATAAATATTTAATAAAAAATATTTAAAAATTAAAAATAAAATTAATAATTTAATAAAAATTATTTAAAAATTAAAAAAAATATTTAAAAATTTATTAAAAATATTTAAATTTATTAATTAAAAACAACAAAAAATTATAAATTGCCTATAAAATTCCGTATATATATTTATATATGTGAAAATTATTTTTAAAAAATATTATTGCTTATAAAAAATATTGAAAACTTAAATTAGCATAAATATTTAAAAAAAAAAATAGTTTTGCTTATAAAAGAAATTGAAAATATTAAAAAATATTTTTGTAAGTTAACAAATAATAAAATAAAAATAAAATTTAATAAAAAAAATTGAAAATATTTAAAAATATTTATTTAATGTTTACAAATATTTGAATTAAATGTTATAATAATAAATAATAAATAAAATAATTAATGAGTTGAAACTCAAGAAAAATATATGTTTTATATAGCTGTAAAATATATATTAAAAGTTAAACAGAAATATATATAAATATATATAAATAGACAGCTTAAGCTGAAGCTTATTGCTGAAAATATATATATATAATGTGTATTTTGCCTTTCAACTTTTCAGCTTGCTTAATTATATATCTCATTGAACTTGTTTATGATAGTCAAGGTATTTACATCTACGGCAAACCGGAAAAAACATTTCTTTTCATTTTTTCGTCTCTTTTTTTCTGCTGAGAGTTTGCCAATTTTCGCAAGGCTAGCAAAAGTTTCAGCTTTACGTTGTAGTTGGATTTTTATATATATATATATATATTTTTTAAATGAATAAAAAACACGAACAAAGAAATTGAACTTGGGCAAGCTTCGCTCTTATTATATTATTTTGTTGTTCTGTTTGCTGCGCACAAAAAAAAAAAAGAATCTCAGGGGTCAAACGGCGCTTGAGCCCATTGAAATGTGGCAGCATCAGTCGAACTGAATTGAGAGCCGAACTGGGAAGCACTGTGAACACTGTTCAACAAAGCGCTCAAATTCTTGAAAGATCCAAAATGTAATTTTACAAGCTGCTGAAGGTCTTTGTCTGAATTGCCTTTGCAGCTGAAAATATATTAAAAAAAATAGAGAAAAATAATTGAGATTCTAAGAATGTTGTAATCTACTTAATTCTCATGAAAAAATCTTGAAATATGCATTTAATATATTATGTCTATTTATTTGTATTTATTATTTATACACATACATATGTATATGTTTATTTTTTGGTATTATTTATTTATATAAAAAATGTATTCATTTTTAATTACTATTTTTTGCATTATTTGATTTATTTTCTATTGTATATTGTTTGTTTTATTTTATTTTATTATTAAATTAATTTGATTATTTATTATATATTTTTATTTATTTTATTTTATTTTATTATAGATTTTATTTTAAATTAAATTTGATTTATTTTCTATTTTATAATATTATTGATTTTTAATATTTTATTAATTTTATTATTTAATATAATTTTATTTTAATTATATATTAATATTTATTTAAGTTAATTTTTATTGTATATTTTGTTTTATTATTTATTGTATATTTTTTTTATTTATTTAATTTAATTTTATTATATATTTTATTTTATTAATTAATTTTAATTTTATTATATATTTTAGTTTATTATTTATTTAATTTTTTTTATTTTTATTCTTTATTAAAATATAAATAATATATTTATTTATTATTATTTTTAAATAACATTTTTTTTACATTAATTTGGATTTATTTTCTATTTTATTTCATTTATTTTATCATATGTTTTATTTTATTATATATTTTATTATATTATTATTATTTGCCATCTTATTATATTATTTATTCCTGTATTTGTTTTTCTCTAGCTTTAAGATCTCTAATTAATTTGCTTTTTCTTTTAAATTTTAAAAGCAATTAAATGCATCAAAAGTAAATCCAAGACATTTCCGCCAGCCAAACGAAAAGCCAACTAAACTAATGCTGATTTCTTCTCATTGCAATTGCAGGTAACATACAGAAGATATATATATATATATAGTGCATCATATATCTAGCTAAATCTAAGCACATTTAGTGGCAACCAGCAGCAGCAGCAGGAGCAGCAGCGGAAGAGGCAAAGGTAAGTGGACAGCGGGTCAGGTGGTGCGATATCTTGAGTCAGTTTCAAGTTGCCACCTGTTGTCACACCAACGAGGGCGCCTTTTGCCAGCATTCTCTCTGTCTCTCTCTCTCTCTCTCTCTCTGTGTGTGTGTGTTGGCTTGGAGCATCTTTGGCGCCGCTTTGTTTGCAGCGAGGTTCTATCTAATGGCTGGGGCTAAGCACACGTCAAAAGTGAGCGCAAAAGTTTGCGCTTCAGTTTGCTTGCTTCTTCTTCATCTTGTTTTTGTTGTTGTTGGCTGCTGTTAAATGGGCCGCTGCCAACATCCGTTCGTTCGTTGGCTTTTGTTATGTTTGCCTTCAGATTTTGTATCTTTGGAGTTGGTGTTGCGGCCAGTTCCTTGCCTTGCGCCATGCAGCAGCAGCAGCAGCAGCAGCTTAGCAGCTGTAGTTATTTCTTCTTCTCTTCATTTTATTTTATATATATATATACATATATCTTTTTCTATCTATATCGCAGCTCTGCATCTGTAGAATTTTGTTACCTTTTGTTTTGTTCGTTTCTTTTTCTCTTTCTTCTTTTTTTTTTCCTGCGAAGCAGCGGAAACATAAGCCGAACACGGAATAACCAAAAAGAGAGAAGAGACTAGGGGTAGGGGGAGAGTCGAAGTCGAATCTGTTACTCAGATTTCAACCGCAACTTGATCATTAATTATTTATTTGGATTTCGTTTAAATACCTGCGAAAAGCGGAGACAACAAATTACTTTGATTTCATTCTCGAAATAAGCCAAAGCAGCTTCTCAGTAGCATCCATCCCATCCCATTCCATCCCATCCAACTCTCGTTCTGCCTGGGAACGTATTTTTCCTTTGCTTGCCACAGATTTGCATATCACTTGAGAGTTGTCGTTGTCGTTGTTGTTGCTGCTGCTGCTGCTGCTGCTACTCACTTGATGGTCAGCCAGTGACTGAGTGAGTGAGTGGGTTGACCTTTGGCGTTCGTCGAGGGACTCGATGCAGCAGCATTAGCATAGCACAAAGGTCAGCTTCACTTAGGGAATGCCAAGTCTCCTAACTCAACTGTGAGTTGCCACAGTAACTGGCAAACAATGCTCCGCTCCGTTCGCTTTGATGCCAAAGCGAAAGCTGTAAAACTGTAAAACTGCAAAACTGCAAAACGACAAAATTCTAGACTTAATATCTAAGCAAAGCTATGCAGGCCGCTGCTCAGCTCAAGTTCCCAGGCTTTAACACACACAAATTTAGTTGATTAAACTGCGCTTTGTGGCTGAGTTTTGATTCTCTGACTTTGTATTCAATTAAGTTGCTTTCATATTTCTAAAGAGCTTTGAATAGTTAAGGAAAATTTTCTTATTCTGTTTTCTATTATAGATCCGTTTATGAACTAGTTCCATACGTCACATGAACCACTTGAGTTGAAGAAAAAAGTTTAAAATGTTTTAGAGCATATTTTCTTCTATATCAACCTTTAAAACTCTTTTATAAGTTTTGGAACTAGTTCTATTTGCTCATATGAACTGTTGAACACTTACAAAAAATAAAAAAAAAATATTCAAATATCTTTAATCTCATGCAAAACAGTATCTTTTTGCTATTTGTACTCAAGAATTAGCTAAATTTGGAGCTAGTTCAATTGTTCATATGAACTGCAAATAATAAAATCAACAATATGAACTGGATTGGAATAACAGTATTTGTTCTTTTTGTGCTCAACAAAATTGGCTCTTTTTGGAACTAGTTCAATTGTTCATATGAACTGCAAATAATTAAAACAACAATATGAGCTGAACTGGAATAACAGTATTAGTTGTATCTTTGTACTCAAGTATTTGCTAAATTTGGAACTAGTTCAATTGTTCACATGAACTGAAAATAACAGCAATATGAACTGGAGTTACTTCAGTTTTACTCTCTTTGTGCACCTACTTCATACTCAAATGAAACTAGTTCCAAATGCTAATAATAATTTGGAACTAGTTCCAGTTCCTTCAAGATAAACTCCTCTCAAAGAGTGAGCGTGTCCCCTTACACTTTGTTTGTCCAATTCGTAATCGTTTGTCCAACTTCCAAAAAATTCCCACTTTGGAACTAGTTCAATTGTTTACACGAACTGCAAATAGATGTGCAAGCCATTAGCGCCTCGCTGTTGATTGAACTCACTGAACTGAGCTGCGGGAAAATCTCAACCATTTTCCTAATGCTGCTGCTGGGTAAATAGTTTGCGCAGCTGTTGACAATTTTCGACTTCGGCTCGTATTCAAATTGGTTTCGAGCTAATTTCCCTGAAGTTCGAACTCCCCGTCTCCTCCGTCTCCTCCTCTCTGTTTATCTCGTTTTGTTTTGTTCGTATGTTATGCAAATATGCGTTATATCTTGCGCCTCGTATATCAATAGAGGCACGAATTTCCAACTATTTGTCGGCTTCGTCCACCATTTTCGTGGCCATAATTTAGCTGAAAAGAAGCTAAGATTGACAAAAAAAAAAAGACAAGAAAAAAGGCCACAGCAGCCGCAAAGATAACTACCAAATGGCCCAAACAACGACAACAACAACCACGATTGGTTGCCCCTGCTTATCGGTATATATTTTTTTTCCCACTTTTTGTTCACCCCGCCCCGGCCCCGGCCACGGCACGCACTTTACTCGTCGAACCATTCAAATTTAAATCAATTTGATTCTGATTAGCCACACACGCAGTTTCTCCAACTGTTTGTCGCCCATGCTTGAGTTCTCTCTCTCTCTCTCTCTCTCTCTCTCTCTCTCACCCGCTCCCACCTCAATATTACTTCTTTTCTGTGTGTGTTGTGTACCTACTACAACTAGTAAATAAATTAGTTTTTATTATTGGGAACTGGTTTCGTCTGGGTGCCTTCGCCTCTTTACACGACTTGGACCCGGAGTCGCGCTCGGACTCGAGACCGCGACGCAGGGCAGGTTAAAAATTCTTCACAGTTCGCTGACAGAACCTGTTCGGAGTCCGGTTCTCTAGGGTTTTCTCGAGTGCACACACATATATATATATATATATATATATATATACATATATATATATATATTTTTTTGCCTGGCTGCTCGCTTTCTTAACACTTTCATGATTTGAATTTTAAACACGAAGCCAGCGACTCTCGCGAGTTGTAAAATCAATTAAATTGGGAGCCTACACAAAATTGATGGCCAGCATTTGTCGCTTCCTTCTGGGCAAGAGCGAGACAGAGAGAGAGGGAGAGAAAAGAAAATTAAATCAAAAATAATATTATTACAAAGTGGAGGAACTATGTACATGCATATGAAAGAACCTGAACCTACGCGCTCTGTTTGCTTTCATTATTTCGGCTTTTGTGCCCTTTTTGCTATTATTTTCATTTTTATTTGCTGCTCAAAATTTATGCGCCGTGTCTAATGACAATTTTGTAGTCATTATTATGTAATATATATTCATAGCTATATACATATATCTGTATCTAGTGGAACAAGAGATTTATTTGAGCGTATTTTATGTGTTACGAATACTTAAAAATAAGCACATTATTCGCATTAATCGCATTAATTGACAACACGCGAATTGATGCTCTAATCGTGTACTAACGCGCAGAATACCCTGTAAATGCTTAGCTAGGGAATGTTAGATTTGTGTGTGGGCTTAGTATATTATGTATGTATATAGCACACAAAGCAGTATATAGAATAAATCTCGAATTAAATTGGGTAAAAATTAGAGATAGATTACTAAAGATCTTATATAAATAAAAATAAAAGAATTTTAAATATAAAGAGAATGAAAAATAAATGAAAATAATAAAAAATAAATAAAAATAGTAAAAAAATAAATAAAAATAGTAAAAAAAGAAATAAAAATAATAAAAAATAAATAAAAATAATAAAAAATAAATAAAAATAAAAAAAATAAATAAAAATAGTAAAATAAATAAGTAAAAATAGTAAAAAAAATAAAAATAATAAAAATAAACAAAAATATTAAAAATAAATAAAAATAATAAAAAGAAATAAAAATAATAAAAAGAAATAAAAATAAAAAATATAAAAATAATAAAAAATAGATAAAAATAATAAAAAATATATACATATATAAAAATAAATAAAAAAATAAAAAATAAATAAAATTAATTAAAAATAAACAAAAATAGTGAAGAAAAAATAAAAATTAATAAAAATAGTAAAAAAAATAAAAAATAAATAATAAAAAAATAATATAAAATAAAAAAAAACAAAAGTATTTAAAATAAATGAAATGCAAAATAATATAATTAAAAAAGAACTAAATAAATAAATATCTTTACTTTACTAGAGAGATTTATAAATACTCTTAACAATCTTTTTTTTACAAAATTCTATAATTTAATAAAAATATTTTTAATATACATATAAATATTCTAAAATTATCTATATGTAACTATTTAGAAATTTGCATTAAATTTTAGATATTTAAATAATATATTTATTTATTATATATATATGTGAATATAAATATGTTTTTCTATACATCATCTAGAATGTATGTATATATTTTTTGTAATTTTCTATTTCTAGATAGACTAGCAACTTTTTGTGAACTACTAAATATTATATACTATTTCTGTTATATTTTCATTTTTGTATAGACTAGTCCATGTACTCTCTACTGCTCTATAAATCATTTCACGTAGAAACTTACTTCTATAACTATTATTATTACTATAATCGTAAACTCGCCTCACTCACTCTCTCGCTCTCCATGCTCCACACAGTTCATATACCCTATAAATACTTTTAGTTTTTCTTCTTTTAAGAAACTCAATTCGCATTTTGTGCCAATTCCTTGAGAGGACAAATTTGCAATTAAATGTCGGCCATAAATTAAATGGCGTCTGCCGCTACAAAATGTATGGCAAAGAGAGAGAGAGAGAGAGAGGGAGAGAGATAATAAAAAATGAAGAAAAATAAAGAAAATGAGAACGAAAAAATAAAAAATAAAAAACGAGAAGAAGCAGAAAGCAGCAGCATCGATAATAAGCATGTCGCCCAGGGCCAAATAGCGCACTATATAATCATCTATATATACAAAGTGTTATGTGTGAATGCGTATGTGTGTGTGTGTGTGTGTGTGTGTGTACGTACAGCATACACTGTCGTATGAGGTCTATGGGCTGAGCCTCAGCCTGAGCCTATGCTCTCTATAAATGATGATGCTGCTCATTTCTTGTGCATTGACGCGTAGTTCTGTTGTTGTTGTTGTTGTTGTTGTTGTATGTGGGCCGCTTTTGTTGTTGAAATGCCGCTGATAAATGAGTTTTGGCTTTTATTTAATTTTTTTTTCTTATTTTTTTTTTTTTTTTATAATTTTGTTGTTGAAACGACGTGGGAAAATGTGTGTTGATTTACATACCTACTATAGGCATAGGCACAGACACATGAATATGTATATATACATATATATATACAAGCACTCGAACTGTGCACTCGAAACACTCAAAGGAGTGAGCATCTTGAGACTCTTCACAGTCTAGAGTAGAGTCTAGCCTGTAGGCCAGGCCCGAACGAATCAGGCAACGCATTAACTGCCAAAATGGCAAGCGCCAAATGAGTTTCATTTAAGCCTTATGAGTATTCGAATTGAGCCAATTGTGAGTGCTTATGAATAAGTGCAAGTAAAGTTTGGGTTACATACCTAAAATCGTGTTCAAATAATATTTTAAAACAGTTTACTTGAAGTGAATACACTCATGAGTGTATTCATGAATCATGTGAATAAGTCACAAAAATACTCATGACTGAATATAATGGAATTACTTTAAAGAATATATATTTATATTTATACACTCATGAGTGTATTCATGAATCATGTGAATGAGTCACAAAAGTACTCATCACTGAATATAATGGAATTAGCCAAAAGAATATATGTATATTTAAATAAAATTCCTATATACATATGTATATGAATGCACTCATGAATAATGTGAATACATTCAATAGCTATTCATAATTTAATGAATATAGATCAACATTTATATTCAATTTAACGTAACTCAAATGCATTATGCTTATATTCATAGAAACCCATGTGAATATACTCGCATGGAGAAGTGAATAATGTGAATACACCGCAAATGATTCATAAAACACCTTAACTGGTGCATTACCAAATAATGTAAATGTTTATGCTGGTCTTTTATGACTCGCCTGAGTCACCGGCGTGTCAAGATGAAGTGTGCTGCCACGCCCCCCCCGGCCCGCCCTGGGCAATTGAACGAGTTGCGAATGCGATTCTCGGAATGTGGCCACAAAATGAAAACAATTTTTAACCAAAAAAAAAAAACACTTAAAAAGCCGAGAGAAAAAGGAGTAAAAAGCGCATTGCAGACGCATGAGTTGGCTCGGATTACCATTGCCCATTAGCCATTACCCATTGCCCCATACCCGTTTGGGCCATTACAGCATACAGCCGGTACCCATTACCCATTACCCATTACCCATTAGCCATTACCCATTAGCCATTAGCCTTGCCATTACCTTATTACCTACGTGGATTTAGCGCTGCACGCTTCGGTTCAAGTGTCTGGCGTGCCCCTCATCAAATTTCGCACTGTGTTTGGCTTTTCGGTTATGTTATGTCTTTTCTTTACTTTTATTTTATTTTTTGACTCCTTTGAGAGGTGGGGCAGCAGCAGCAGCAGCAACACCTTCAGCCAGCAGCAGCGACAGCAGCAAGCACTTAACATTCCAATCTGCCGCAAAATGTGGCGTCAAACGTGCAACGCACGCGCACCAAATCGCCAAAAGGGCCGTTCACAATTCACAATTCACAATGGAGCCCGTGCCCGATTGTGAATACTCTGAAGGTGGACGGATAGATATTGAGGCATTGGCTCTCGCCTTGTGCCTGAGCAGTTGTTATTCAGCGTTAATTAACTGTCAACGGGCAGTGTATTTCTGTATGTCTGCAACTCGCGCGCGTTTCGTGGGCGTTTTAAATCGCTAGCTGCACAATTCGATTTGCAAACAACTTCGCTTGGCCCCCCCCCCCCTCTCCGCTTGCAGCAACCAGCTGCATGTCAGCCCATAAATTGTGCACTTTCACTTTTGTTGTTGCTGGCGAAGTTTATCATTAGACGAGCGCGATTTGGTCGCGTTTTTTTGGATACTTGCCTTGGCGCTCTTCCTGCGCCCAACACCAGCAAAGTTGCCATTTTTTAGTTGTTGCTGTTGTTGTCGAAACCGGAAATTTTTGTCATTAGCTGGAAATTTTATTTTCGCTTCGTTTCGCTGGGGATATACTATACGATTTTTTTTTTTGCTCCTCCTCTCCTCGTCTTCTTCTTTTGCTTTGGCAACTTTGCGTCCACTGCTCGACTCTGTTTTCGTAGCTTTTCCTGACCTTTTTTATTTTTTTCGAGTTTCCTCGACGAGAAGAAAAAAAAGGGTACACTAACTTGGCGAAGATGTTTGCCTTGCCTCAACATGCAATTAAAAGCTAATTAATAATTAGTGGTAATTACATTTACTTAATTACGCATTGCCCAAGTAATTGGAATTAATTACGGCATTAATTGTGCTGCGTAATTTAACGCAAGTAATTACCTCTTAAGTAGCCATAAATATATAAGTGTCTGCTCTGTAGATGTAAAAGAATTAGAATTGCAGATTGAAGATGATCGCAGGATGGGCTAAATATAGATGAAGCACAGATTTTGGATGATGATTATATATTTTTGGAGTGGAAATTGAAGGAACTTCGAGCTGAGCTTGGCTAGTAGAAGAGATGTCTATAACAGGTGGCTCTATAGATCAAGTTTTAATCCTATGTAAAGTGCTCTTCCACATCGATATATATCGATATGTTTCATATAGACAATTGAGAGAGGGCTGCTCACATAACTATTATCTAGATATCAATCAATATATATATAGAAATATAACTTTTTTTAAAAATATTTTCTAGTCTAAAATATCGATAAATTGATCAATTAAGTCTATGATCGATAAATCTCAGCTATGAAAATATATCTTATATAAACATATATCACATTTGATAAGTTTTCACTAGCATATCAAATAGATAATACCTATATATTCATAATAAAAACAAATAATATGAATAATTAATCGATAAATGCCTTCTAGTATCGATTAATGTTTGTTACATGTATTTCACTATAAGCCCACGTAAAAAATAATCAAATAAGTTTATAATAAATGTAAATGAAATACCTATTTTAGTTGCACATCAGAAAAGCTATCGATAACTTTAGTCTAGTATCGATTAGTAGAGTATTTGGCTGGTCGGCCTGGGCACAATTTGTTTTTCGCCTATTTTTCTTTGCTTTTCGCCCCCTCGCCCCGCCCCTCGAATAGGTTTTCATTTTGCCATGCAGTTATTTTCTTTCTTTCCTTTTTCTTTTTTGACTAGGGCGCTTTGCTTTTCCGCCAACATTTTTATCGAGCTATGCGAATTTAAGTCCCCGCTCCCCGCTCCCCGCTCTCCTAGCTGTCTGTGCGCTGGCCTCGCTCCTGGCTCCTCATGGCTGTTGCTTTATCATTTTTCTTCGTCTGCCGCCAGTTTTTTCGGGGCTTAGTTTGTAGCGGCTTCCTCACGCCCTCTCCCTCCTTCACTCTCTGGGTATATCTCTCGCTCTCTGTCTTTCGCACTGGCATTTCGATTTGGATTCAGATTCGCATTCTCAGCATTCGCTTTGCAGCTACTGTGTGTATGACGACAAATGATAAATGAATTTGTGATAAATGAAGCATGTGGCCAAAAGTTGAAAATACTTTTTAAACACAGACAAAGACAGCAAGAGCGAGAGAGAGAGAGAGAGACGAAGAGTGAGAGAGAAGGAGTGAGTGCGGGTAACAAGGAGACAACTATTTGTGGCCCCAATTCTCCTTTAGCTATTCCACTTTACACTTTTTGGCATCTGTATCAAATTATGAATGGAAAGCGAATGACAAAGACTCATTCCCAGATCGCCAGCTCCCAGCTTTCAGCTTCAAGCTCCCAGCTGGCCAGCCCTCTGCCATTTGGCCACACTTATTGGCCATTGGCGTCAGTTTTTTTTTTTTTTTTGCCGTTTTCTTCTTCTGTTTTTGTTTCTGTCTTCATCTATCGCTTTGGCTTTGGCTTTGTTGTTATGCAAAAGTTTTGTCGAGTGATTGGCGTGATTTACTCTGGAATTGTTAAGGCGGAGGCGTGCACGCTTTGTCTCAGTTCCTCTCGCACTCGCACTCTCCATTTGGTCCATTTGGCGAGAAAGTAGCCAAGCAAGTGACTCAGGCCCAGGCCAGGCCAGGCAGGTGGAGTGAATGGCTTTTGAGTAATGCGGGCACCATTAATACGTATCGTAGTTGTACTCCGGGGCACGACTATTCAAACTGAGTCACACGATTCACTAAATTGCTGTCAAAGTGAAGCCAAACCAGGGGTCTATGAATCATTTGAATACAAATATATTTGAATGCAGTTTGGGAGTGAAATGTCTATGGCCGAATCCATAGAGTATATCTCTTCTAGCTCATGATAACTGAGTTGAGTTGATCTAGCCGAAGAACTTCTGCTAGTGCGTCTAGCCATGCCTATGAATACACAGGAGTTCGAGATTTTGCTGTTATCGATAATTATCGATAAATGCATATAGTTCTATATACAGCTTTAGCTTCGCCTCGTCGAGAAGCTTCTTGCCGCCCCTTCACACATTTCCATTATGAATACATTCAATTTGATTCATATTTAAACATTTGTGGGCAAAGATCTCTGACTTTTATGCAAATATATTTGAATGAAAACAGATTTTTGTGTAACATTTATATTTATAGATGCGCAGCAGCTGCTGCTGCTGCTGCTGCTGCAACAATAAATTATGAGTTATGCAAATTGAATGAATTCGTTATGAATACACTCACTCACTCAGTTCATTCAGATGTGAAGCAGGCGTGGAAGAAGCGTTTACAAATATTTATAGATAATTTCATGCACTTTCGAGCTATTTTCTAATTCAATTATGAATACACTCACCCACCCACTCACTCACCCACTCACCCACCCACTCATTCATTCATATTCAGCTGTGAATACACACTTTGTTGGCAAATTATTCATATTTGAGTTATTTTTGCTGTTGAACTTTTCGCTGTTTGAACATGAGCACTCACACTCACACTCACACTCACATATTCGCACTCATTCATTCGCATTCATTAACAATGGTCTCCCAATTAATGTCAACATCTGTTGTTGCCAATTTAGAAAACAGCTTTCAATTTTGGCCCAGGTAGCTCACACTCACACTCACACACTCACACTCACACACTCACACTCACACACTCATACACTCATATACACTCACATACACTCATGGAGCCACCCACACGTTGACAAAGTTTCGCGCTCATTGCAGTCGTTGCTGCACTTAATTTTCATAATTAAAAAAGTTTATCTTGGCAACCCCTTGCCGTGCTGGGCTCCCCACGCACACCCTTGGCACCACCCACCCCCCGACCGCCCGTCCAATCCAATATCCAATTCCAGTTACGCACATTTGGACTCGGTCGCCAACAAACATGGCCAACGGCTGCGGCAGCGTTTTGTAATTAATTTATGCAAATAATCCAATGGCTGTCGCTGGCGCTGGGCTGGTGTCCTGGGCCCCGTTGGAGAGGGGGGCAGGGGGGCGGGGCGGGGGCCAATTGCTGTCGCTGGCCATGCGTGGCGGATCGTGTGGCATATTAAAATGAATGACCCTTTAAGTTGGTGGCGCGGCGTTAACTTCCCCACGCTGGATTAAGTAGACAAGTTGGCAAAACAGCGTAAGCCCTGAACCCCCTGAACCCTGGAGCTAGCTGCGCTCACCTGCTCTGCTCTGCTCTGCTCTGCGCTCTCTCAGCTCAGCGCATGTCATCAGCGTTTCGTGCGGGTGGCGACTTGCAACAAACTTTTGCCTTTTGCCTTTTGCCACTGCAGCGCACAGTTTATTACATATTATTTTCATGTTGTGTGTGTGTGTGTGTGTGTGCCGCGCCCTTTGCTACAAGTTTATTATTTTTTCTCCTCTTTTTTTTGTGAATTTATTATAATATTTTTGTTGTGGGAGTTGTTACCCTCGCTGGCTTTGGCGCTTGACTTGGGGCTGCGAGCGAGCGAGCGAGCGAGCGTTCTCGCATGAGCAAAAAATTAAGCGCGCTGACATTTGCTTCCTGCCAGCCACGCCCACAACTAGCCGCAGCACACCCTTACAATGCTTATTTTCGAAAAGAGGGAATCGGTTTCCTTTGGCTAAGACACCCACACACACTTACACCCAGCACAAAATTGTCAAACAAAGAACAAGGACTAGGACTTCCACGCGCAGCCCATAGCCGAGCCTAATGACTTGAGCCCCAAGTTGCGAGGTACAACCCATCCAGAGTCCACAGGTTCGCTGTCACACAGCAGCTGCCCCCAACTAAGAGGCGCCTCGGCGTCGCTTTTGTGTTGGAGCTCGACTGGCTGCCTGCCTGGCTGCCTGGCTGGCTGGCTGGCTGCTGTTGCCTCTCAATCAAAGCCCAGGACTTTGGGTGAAGTGAAACAACAGCAAAAAAAAAAGCGAGTGAAAGCGAGAGGGTGGATGAGGGGCTGAGGGGCGTCAGTACTACCAAAATAAAGAAGGGAAACTAGCAACCAACTGCGGTTGTTGGCCCTTTTTATAGCCCCTGGGTGGGTATTATGACGGTGTCAGCCAGCTGCAGAAATGCACACAAGGCAAAATCCAGCTTTGATTTCGGTTAGAGTATATAAACATCTAAGGGCACTAAAAATGAGGACTTACGATTCATATATATAGCGAGAGAGAATATAATTTTATCTAAATTTATGTCCAATGAAGTGAAAAGCAAAGTTATCGATAGCTAAGCAATCAACAATCGAAGTTATCGATCAATTCATGTATTGTATGAACTTCAAATTGATTGAGTAGTTTATTTTTCAGATAATATCAATATTTGTAATCGAATATTGACATTTATCGATTTATTGATATCGATAAGTATATAATTTTTATATATTATTATCGATTTATATTTATATTTTTGTATTATTCGTAAAGTATATAGAAACTCTTGAAATAATATACAAAATATTTATAATGTACTGAATTTGTGGTATATTTATCGATTTGTCGATAGGCAAATTTTGCGTACCTACAAATCATATAGAAACTCTTTAAATAATATACAAAGACAAATATATATCAAGTAAGCTGTCCAAATACATAAGCGAGTATCTATAGCCAAGTAGCACATATCGATAAATTATCGAATGTACAGAAGTTGAGTTTTTTCTGTGTTTTTTATGTACTTATAGTAAGAGATGTTGATATATATCGTTTAGGTAAACGCTTACGTTATTTGCATATATTTATTGTTATCGTTATCGTTCCGTATATCGATGAACGTTAATATGCCATTAGATAGCTTAAATTTGGTTGCTTTAAAGCGGAGAGCAGCAGCTGTGCGACTTGCCATTAGCCGAGTTCAGCCCTTGCGGGTCGCCTTTCGCCTTTCGCTCCCCTCGCATGCAGTAGGGTTAATGCACTGCTCCCTACCGAAAAACAAAAAAAAAAACGGAGTAACGAAATGGGGAAAAAAATTGTTGAGAGAAAACGAAGAAGAATTATATGCAACCCGCACTGACTCACTTTGAGTACTCGACAGTGTGTTGCACCCAAAAAGGCAGCGCGGTACCAACTAAAGAGCAGCAGCAGCGGCAGCAGTTGCGTTGCAGCAGCATTAAAGGCAGCCTAGGACACAGGACACAGGACTCGGCGGGACACGGGACACGGGACTCGGGACTCAGTGTTTATTTTGCGTGCCAGGGCACTTAGCGCAATTTCCGTTCACAGGCCAAGCTATTTGTAAATGTATCTGTATCTCTCACACTCCCTCCCTCTCTCACTCTGTACATTTGTATCTGTAGCTGTGGCTGGCTTTAATCTGTTTTCCGTCTATGCGCATCCTTGAGGCGCTGCCACAGGCGCTGCTTAATGCTTCATTAACAATTGCTCTGCCTGTGCGTGTTCCTCTCTGTCCCAGTCCCAGTCTCAGTCTCAGTCTCAGTCTCTGTCTCTCCCACGCATCGCTGACTACCTGCCGCTGGCATATCAAATGGCAGTAAATAATTGCCATAAGCAAATCGCCAGAGTCGGCAACTGGGCTACTTTTTTTTTTGTTTTTTTTTTTGCTCAAGTGGCAGCCCCGAGATTCGATTCGGGCCGGGCCAGTCGCATTGTGTCAATGTGGCACTCACTGAAATTTGAGGCAAGACGCTCGCTCGCTCGCTCGCTCGCTGCCTGCCACAGCCACATCAAATGTCAAGCAACAGACGCCGCCGTCGCAGGCAAAAAGCAAATGCGAAAAGGAAAATTTACCAAAAATAGAAAGCAAAAGAGGAAACAGCGTGCCACGGCGTCGCCAGCGCGTCTTTGACAAAAGGCTCATTGTTTTGCCATATGGTGCCGTAATCAAATATCAATGAAAAGGCTCTCCCCAGTTAGCTATCCCTCGCAACCAACCCGCCCCCTCCACCCCCCGCCCCCGCTCGCCCATTTAGCCAGCTACTAAGTGCTGCGTCAGCATCGGAGTCTAATTAGGCAAAATGCGTCGAGTGTGTGTGGCCAGCGGCAGCTCTTGCCTCTGTCTCTGTGTGTGTTTGGCTGACTTTTGAAATCGTTCAATTGTTCATGCTTACATAAGCTTATTTGTTTATCTCTAATCAAATTTCGAGCTTAGCCATGAAGAGCTTTCAAGCTGTCGACGCCAAATCAAAAGGTCGAGAAAACATCAAACATCGCCCTCTCCTCATGATTGCCCAATAAAATTCAGTGATAAACAAAATATCTTCAAAGCAATTTAAAATGAATATTCAGTTTAATTACTTATTAAAATTGAAATCATAAATGCTAAATAGTCAAATATTAAATATTAAATAAATATATTAAAGATTACAAATATTAAATATGAAATAAAAATATAAAACATGTTATAAAATACGATATAAAAATTATAAATATCAAATAAAAATATTAAATAATAAA
>CAUIUS010000001.1:9675000-9840000 GCA_961210405.1 Drosophila mercatorum | reverse complement strand
AAATGAGAAGACGAGAGAGAGAGAGAGAGAAGGAGGAGAAGACACAGAGATAAGGAGAAGAAGAGAGAGATCCAATATGAGAGATAGTGAAAATGAGAGCAAGAGAGAGAGACCGAGACGGAGATAATAAGATATAGAGACTGAATCAGAGAGAAAAATAAAGAGAGAGAACGAAAGGGGGAGGGGGAGAAAGACAGCAAGAGAAGGATAGTGAAAATGCAAGGGAAAGAGTAATAGAAGGAAAGAGAAATATATGTATGAATGAGAGAGAAATAGAGAGATCATCAGATCAGCAGCTATTTGATGCTAAGATCTTGCTGATCTTGATACAAAAGTCGCGAGATAATGGAATGGCCTAGTGCTGGAATATAAATATATATAGCTCTCTCTATATATATCCAGCTAAAGTCGCTGTAACAGAAGATGGCGAAGAAAGGGGATTTTGCTGAGCGAGTTATGAATGAGGGAGACAGCGCAGTGGCCGGGGGCAGCGCGAGGGGCAGGGCTGGCTCTGGTGGCATCTTTAAACTGCCAGCGAACAAAGTTGGCAATAAGTGCAACTGACCGAGCGCGTCGGAGGCGTTGCGAATGCCAAAAGAGCAAAAAGTATATCATAAATGCATAGCCAAAGGCAGGCAGCAATGAGAGTTGGCAGCAGGGGGAGAGGGAAGGAGGTAAGGAACTTGCTGTCGAGTGCTGCGGATTGGAGTTAGTATTGCATTTCATAGCTGCAGAACGACAAGCGTCGAGTGCTGCGCTCGCAGCTCTCTGACATTTATGGACCCGCATTTATTAAATAACTATAAGCTGCAGAAAAAATAATGGGCAGAAAACACATATAAAATATGTTTCTTCGCCTTTTTACGAATAACTATAATATAACGAAGCCGAAAACGGATGGGCGAGAGTCAAGTGGACAAAGTTGGATATATATTTTGGGCACTGTTTTCTTGAAATTATAGATAGATATATGTAGTAGAAGCGTAGCTTTAGCTAAGGAATGAAACTGACCTTGCTATGAGCATAGAAAGTCATTATTTAAAAAGGTAATACTTATTGCAACTATTTTTATAGGTTTTAAATTCGATTGGAATTTAATTAAATTTTTGAAAATATTTGCATTAAAATGAAATGCATAGAAAGCATTTTTTTGTTTTTAACATTATCTTAGCAATTTTATTTTAATTATTGAATAATTGAATGAACATAAATCTAGGGAATATCAAATTAAATAAAATACTTTGCTTTGAACTATATATTGATTATTCAATAATATTATACAATAAAAATAAAATTACTTAAAATTTTTAAAAATATTTACTTGAAAATATATATATTAAATATATATATTTAATATATATTTAATTTATATTTATATATTTAATATATATATGAAAATATATATATTAAATATAATTATTAAAGCAAATATATTTGCAAAATTTTATGTTATTTTATTTAATTAAATTATTTAAAAAAAAAGAAAAATGAATTAAAATTGTATAATTGTATAATAAATATAATTAATATATATAAAAATAATTAAATAAAATGATTATTGTAATATAAAAATACTTAATTTATATTATACTTATAATTATTAAAAGTATACATATATTAAATTATAAAAATATTTTGCCTAAAATTATATATTAATTGTAATTATTTTTAAAATTATTTATAATTAATATATAATAAATAGTTAAATTAAAAAATTATCGAAATATAAAAATATTAAATTTATACTATAATTATAATAATTAAAAAAGTATAAATAAAGTTATAAAAATATATTCCCTAAAATATATTTATTTATTATAATTATTTTGAATGAGTATAAAATTGTCTTAGGAAATTTTATTGAATTATAATTAATTTTAATATAAAGTTTTATAAAATCTTATAAAACTATATATTAATTGTAATGCAAATACATTTTATTAAATTAATCACAGTGGATCCAAAATGTTGAGCATTTTAAAGTCCAGCATTGCCGCCAGATGTTGATTTGACTTTGTTCATTATATTTTTGGCCTCTGCTGTTGCTGCTTCGTGTGTGTTTGTGTTTTCTTGGAGCGTGTTTGATTTGCGCTTGATTTATGCGCTTTTTAAATGGCAAAGATTAGACATTTGTTTAGCAATTAATTTTGGATGACACTCGCCCGTCGAGCGTTACGAGAGAGAGGGAGAGGAAGAGAAAGGGAGAGAGAGGAAGAGGGAGGGAGTAAAAATAACAAAAAATGATGAGGCAACGCCATGATGGCATGGAGTTGTGCTTGACGCGAGGGGACGCCCACTGGCAGCGATGCCGAGTTCCATGCTCGACGCGACTCTTATTTCCGCGCTGCCGCCCCCTGCCATAGCTCATGCTTTCTTCATTCTTCATTCCCCATTTCCCGACATCTTTTTTCCGTCGAATGGTAGGCCAAGCGGCCAGGCGCTAATTAATTTTCTTTTAAATGGGCTGAAAGGGGCGGAAAGGTGCTGGCCCGCAAGGTGATGGGCGCGGCGTGGGCGGGGGCAGGTGGTAAGGTAAGGCGACAGTCAGTGCCACACCTCATCAATTTCGAGTCCCTTTTTTTTTATGACTTTGTCGTTGGCGTTATGATTGAATGCCGCTGCAGGTGGATCGCGCCATGTGGCATGCGGCATGAATGAAGACTGGCAACAGAGGGAGGCTGTCTGAGTGAGTCGATGGGGGCAGAAGTTGATGAAGGAGATGCAGTTCGGTCGGGCGTTAAGTTACAAAAGGAATTCCAAAGCAAATATATATATATTTATATATATTGTATATATGTGTGTGGGTCTGTGTGAAAATAAAAGCATTTTACGAAACATTTTTGAAAACTGTTTCTCTTTGAGTTAATTAGCTTAAAAGCAACATGCCACAAGCCTTTGCCACTCAAGTGCTGGCCATTTCTTGCTCTCCTTCTGGCTCTCCACAGTCAACACAAAAAAAAAAAGAAAGAAACAGAAGCAACAACAACAAGAGCTACAACAAACATTGCCATTGCACAAAAGACAAACAGCGTCAATAATTTGGCACAGTGGTACAACAATGTGGCAAAAACTTTTAAAAACTGTAGAGAGAGAGAGAGAGAGAGAGAGAAGAGTGAGAAGCTGCAACTAGAACTTCGTCTGAGTGCCTGCTCCTGCTGCGCTTGCTGCTCTCTTTTACTCGTCTCTCTCTCTCTCTCTTTTTTTTCCCAGCTAGTTTTAGCTGGCTCGCAATAGATTTCCAATCACTGTGCCGAGTTCAAGACAGCTCTTGCTTTGCATAGTCAAAAGTCATACAGAGACTTCAATTAAATAAAATATTTTATGAAATTAATTATGTATGAGCATAAGGTAAAGAAAACACAAGAAGAAGACGAAGTAGAAGAAGAATGCAAATAAATATACAAATATCAAGGAAATAAAACTCACACATAAATGCAAATAGCACGAGGAACAACTGTTTCCAGCTGAGGGATGACTCTGGGCTGCCGCTGCTGCTGTGAAGGCAAAAACAAATTTGGAAAATTCAAATGAAAATGAGAAATGGGAAATGGAAATAATATTAACTTTTGTGCATGCCGCTTTCCTTTTGGGCACAGCACAACAGAGCAGAGCAAAATTGTTGGCATTTGCAGAGCTTAACACAGAGAGCAAATTTACTTTTGGAAAATTGCTGAACAAAAGGCAACAGAAATCACAAAAATTAAGCCCGATAATAATAATGCAACAAAAGCAGAAAGCAAGTAGCTATTTTTGTGTTTTTTGTTTCTTTTTTTTTGCTCTAATTGAATTGTTTAACTTTTGGTTTTTGGTAGCAATTTTTAGATTTAGACTAGGATTATCCGCATTACCTTGCAAATGTAAAAGGATTTAACAGAATGTTGCGAAATGTTGGGCTGTAATCCCTATAGAGCGCTGCTCAGCTGCATGGGTGTTGGCATAAAGTTGCTAAATTAAATTAAATAGAAAATAGAACAAATGCAGGCGAAATTTAGTTTTAAATTAATTATTTTTAAAATATAATATAACAAAATTTAATATTAAAAATATGAAATATGCATATAAAACAAATATAAAAATATATAAAAAAATAATATAAAAATATATAAAAAATAATATAAAAATATATAAAAAATAGTATAAAAATTTATAAAAAATAGTATAGAAATATATAAAAATAATATAAAAAACTAATAAAAAAATTAATATAAAACAAAAAAAATATAAAAATAATATATATATATATTAATATAAAAAATAATACAAAAAATTTTAAAAATAATAAAAAACAATAAAAATAATAAAAAAAAAAATAAATATGAAAAAATAAAAATATAAAAAAATAATAAATATAAAAAATATAAATAATATAAAAAATAATAAAAAATAATAAAAAATAATAAAAAATAATAAAAATAATATAAAAAATGAAAAATAATATAAAAAATGAAAAATAATATAAAAATGAAAAATAATATAAAAAATGAAAAATAATATAAAAAATGAAAAATAATATAAAAAATGAAAAATAATATAAAAAATGAAAAATAATATAAAAAATAAAAAATAATATGAAAAATAAAAAATAATATGAAAAATAAAAAATAATCTAAAAAAAATTAATATATTATAAAAAAAATATATAATATAAAAAAATATAAAAAAGAAAAAAATATAATATATACTAAAATACATTTGTTTAAAAAGTTTACATATCAAATATATTAAAAATTTACATATAAAAAATATTTTTGTAAATATATATGCATATGTAAATAAAAATAATAAAAATATATCTATGTAAAATATAAAATTTAAATAAATAATAAAATAAGTATAATATCAAAATAAATAATAAAATATAAAAATAAATATATAGAGAATAAAATATGAAAATAAATAATAAAAAAATGATATTAAACAAATAACTTCAAATTTCAAATGCAATTTGTAGTCAGTAGAGCAAATTTCGATTGCCAAAGTAAAAAGAGTCTCATTGATCAATGAGATTAGATTTGAAATGCTCAAATGCTTGAACCTTTGCCCAGCTAGTCTGACACACACACACACACACATACATAGGCGCCCGTCCCTGCCCCTTCAGTGCGAATCTATTTATTTTTAAACATGCGAAAATGTCAATGCACTAAGAGCGGCGGCGAGACAGAGGAGGTGCTTAGAGAGGAGAGGAGAGCGCAGCCAGTTGTCGACGAGCACTTTGTTGTTTGGCGACTGGGAATGGGGGCTGGGGCATTAGCAAATACTATGGCAAGACTTGTACGTTTACAGCTAAATTACATTTATAGATGGATAAACAAATATGTTATATATCGTATTGGGAGTGCTGGGATAGGAGAATGGCAATGCCAATGGCAATGGAAAGGGGGGAGTCAAGAGTCGTGGCAAACGGTGGTGTCGCTGTGTGCCACTGTTGTGTGTAGTTTATTTATTTCATAGTTTTTGTGCTGCATCATCTTCATTTCCGGCAACGGCTCGAGGCCGACAACTTCCTACTGAGTGTGGTTGAGTTGTTGTTGTTTTTTTTTTGCCTTTTGGGCGGTAACGAAAACATTTTGTTTTTATGCGCCAGTTGCGTGTGGCAACTGCATTAAGCCAAAGGCAGCAGCGGTGGACCCACCGCAGCCGCCGCGTCGGGCCAAGTACCGGCAACTGGGTGGGTGACAAAGTGGCTGTGATTATGGCCATGGCCAACAGAGAACACGGGTCGGTCTGGAGGAGTCAGCGTTTAATTGAAATTGCCCAACGCACGCCATGACCATTCCAAGGTGCCGCATTAGTCGTCAGCCTCAACGCCCCAAAAGAACCAGAGAGAGACAGAGAGAGAGAGAGAGAGAGGGAGAGGGAGAGCCTCTGTAATGACAATTATAAACAATTTTGATTGGCCTGGCCATTTATCAAGAACAAGTGGAGCAGGAGCTTAACGAATGCGGCTGCTGCAGCGCAGGGGAGAGGAGAGGGTCGAAGCTCGTCGTAAAAAACAGACATGGATGGCAATTTGGCCAGCTACTTTTGGTAGTTGTTGCTGTTGTTGTTTTTCTTCTCTTCTCTTTTCTTTTTTTTTGGTCATTTTTCACTTTCGGCCACAAAAGCTGCCGTTGACTGAAGATGCCGTAACAACAACGAGCAATGGCAGCAGCATAAAGAAAATGACAAATATGCTTACGCTTGCTCCTTGCTCACTCTCACTTACTCGCCCGCGCCCTCTCCCACTCTCTCTCCCTACCCCCCTCTCTCTCCCTCTCTCTCTCGGTCTGTCTGCCAATGATGTTGCAATAAAATGTGTTGATGACGACGATTATGCGGCGCATTTTGCTGAACGCCAGCGCATAAATTTACAACTCTCGCACTTTGAGGCTAGCCGTGTTTAGCCAGGGCAGGGGTTGGGGCTACGGTGCCGTGGCTATCGGGGCGTGTGCTTGCCGCTGATAAGCATGCAAAAAGTTCGCCTTGTTGTTGTCGAAGGCAGCTTTGAAAATTCAATTAAAAGGCATCAACAACGCCGTCGTCGTCGCCGTCGCTGTCGTCGCGTCATGCATCAATCAATGGCATCATCAATCATAAACCGAAAACTCACACACATATTCGGAGACTATATATATATTATATATATATATATATATATATCATATCCATTCATGGCTTATGCGCGTGTCGCGTGAAAAACTTTTACTGCCAAGTCATTGGCCACAAACACAGCCCAAACGCAGCCCCCGAGCAGCAACCCTTGCGACCTCTGTCGACAGCATTCAAATTGATTAGAACGCTAGGGCGTCCCTGGCGGTGGGCGTGGCAGCGTTTAACTACATAGTGCATAGTGCAGTCAGAGCAGCGGAACGCCAGCAGATGCCTTTAGTTAGCCTGGAACTAAAGAAATGTTCCATTTGGAGTTGATAAAAAAAAAAATATATATGAAAAATATTGAAATATTTTAGAAATTTTTAAGCATTTAAAATATAAATCATTCATCATTTAAAATATACGTATATCATCATGAAACACTAAATTTGTGTGTGTGTGTTTTTTTTTATACAAATAATACATAAATATAAATCAATAAAATAGAATTAAATGATGAATAAAATAAAAAAAATACATAAAATAAAAATTGAATAAATAAAAAAATACAATACAATAAAAATAGAATAAATAAAATAAAATAAATAAAATTTATAAAATAAAATGTATAAATAAAAAAAATGTATAAATAAAAAAAAATGTATAAATAAAAAAAAATGTATAAATAAAAAAAAAATGTATAACTAAAATAAAATAAAGGAAAATAAAATGTATAAATAAAATAAAATAAAATGTATAAATAAAATAAAATAAAATGTATAAATAAAATAAAATAAAATGTATAAAAAATAAAATAAAATGTATAAAAAATAAAATAAAATGTATAAATAAAATAAAATGTATAAATAAAATAAAATAAAATGTATAAATAAAATAAAATAAAATGAAATAAAATGTATAAGTAAAATAAATTTCTAAGTAAAATAAAATGAAATAAAAAATAATATAAAAAATAATTTAAAAAATAATTTTTAAATCAATAAATATGTATCTATTTGAGTCTCATTCTATTTTTTTGCATTTTAAATTTAGTTGGAATTGTAAATATTATTTTATTTTATTTTCAAAGTTTACTATATTGTATACTATTTTTGATTTATTGTATTTTATTTTTTTATTAAATTGTATTTTATTTATATCTTTATTTTATTTGTTTATATATATTTCTAATTTATATTATTTTATTTATTTATATATTTATTTTATTTATTTATATATTTTATTTATTTATATATTTACTTTATTTATTTATATATTTATTTTATTTATTTATATATTGATTTTATTTATTTATATATTTATTTTATTTTTATGTATTTATTTTATTTTTAGGTATTTATTTTATTTATATATATTTTATTTATTTATTTATTTACTTGTAATATATTTTAAATTATTTTATATATCAAATTGAAATTCTTTTATTGCTGATAAATTTATATAATTTGATAAATTGAATTTTCAACAATTTTATTGCGAAATTGATGCGGAGATACGCATCTCGAATGTCTTTGCTGTGTTCTATAATTTGCCCATGAATAGGCATGGGAAAAGCTTTGTGAAACATTCTTTAAAAGTTCTTTTTTTCTCGCTCATAATTTGATTCAAGTTTGGAGGGCAAAGCAGACTTAGGCAAGTATTTGGCGAGCAGCTGTCGAAATTGGCATTTGCCTTTGTTTGCTGAATGTAAATAGCCTGGGAACAATTTTTAAGAATCATCTATCATTCAATTTGAATAGCAAATATACATATATATATATATATATATATATATATATATATATATATATATATATATATATCTGTAAATATATATTTATACATATTTTTCTTGTGTTTTGCTTTGTTATCATTTTGCTAACAAAGTTGCACGTCGCGTCGCCTAATGAGGCGTAACCGAGTATCGCGAGCATCGATTTCAGTTCCCAGCTTCCAGCTGGAGCTGCCCTCACTCCATTTGCGGTCTTGGCGTAGTTCCTCCAGCTAGCGCCTAATTGCTTTGGGATACCGTGCCGAAAAGCTGCAAGCGTAACTCGAGATCTTGCCAACAATTAGTGGCCAGTCGAACGGAAGCCATTTGATAGGCTGCTGCTGCTGCTGCTGCTGCTGCCTGTCAGCAGATACTAAATTTCTGTATCTCTATATGTATCTGTGTCTATATCTTTAGCTGTATCTCCATCTCTATCTGTATCTCTATTAATAAGCGCTGCTTCTTTCTGTCTTTGCAGGTATGTGATCCCAAACAGCGACAATGTTACGCAAATAGTTTTGCCCATTTGCCCAGGCTGCAGCAAGTAAGTGTGTGCGTGTGTGCGAGTGTGTGTGTGTGACTATCCATGTGTGTGTGTGTGTGTGTAAGCAAATTAACAGTCAAGCGTTGTAATATAGCTTGGGCGGATGGCAAGCGCCTGAGTCAAGCTTCGCCTCTTACTTTATACGTCTTTTTTTTTTTTTTTGCAATTGTTTCGTTTGGGGTTTTGGCTGTCTTTATGTTGTCGGTTTTTTTTTTCGGCTTTTGGCTCTGGCCATCATCATCAACAGCAACAGCAACAGCAACTCCAACAGCAACAATCTTTGTCGCACACTATCTGGCTTCTCACATCGTTTAGCTTTTGTTGTGCTGCCCAGACACTCGCGGTTTTAATGTGTTTTTAATGTTATTTCCATGACATGCCGCCAACATTTAAGCTCGGGCCCACAGACCCCAGACCCAGACACAGGCGGCAAGCGGCAAGCGGCATGCGGCCAGAGCGAGATGAACGCATAGTTTGTTGCACGTTTTTCGCATAGCTCCACTGCTTGAAAGGTTGTACCCAAAGATACACTAGAATGAAAGGGTATGCGAGCTAGATCTTCTAGCTGGAGGGAGAGGAAAACTCCAGAAAACTTTCTGAGAGACTTAACTTGTCATCTTCCATATCTATTTGCTGAAGCTCTTTGAAAGAGAAAGAAACTCAAATAGGAAACTGCTGGAAAGGCCTTAAGTGTATATAGCTTCTTTATATGCATCATATGACGTTTCTATATTTTCTAGAATTCATTGAGTGTTTCTTAAGAGCATTGCTCATCTTAAGGATCATCAAGAAGATCATGTGAAACTTTATCCAGCAGATCATCTGTAATATCATCTAGAGGATCAGCTAGAATATCATCTATAAGACCATCTCCAGGCTCATTTCAAAGATCTCTTAATAATGATTTTAGAAGTGAGCTTATAGATGATCTATCAGCTATTAGATCATCTATAGAATTTCTAATATTTATTCGAAAATCATCTAAAATCAACTGGAAGATCATCTAGCATATCATCTCAAAGATTTTCTAATAAATCATATAAAGATAATATCTAAATTCATCTAGAATATCATCTTTAAGATCTTCTAATAAATCTTCTTAAATATCATCATAGACAGATAAGTTCTAAAACCATCTAAAAGATCAGCTAGAAGATCATCTATGAGACCATCTAGAATATCATCTCAAAGATCTTATAATATAGATATAATTATATATTATTAACTATATATTCTCCATGAGATCATCTATGAAATTTCTAATATCTGAAAGATCATCTGTAAGATCATCTCAAAGATATTCTCATAAATCATATAAAGATTATTTCAAAATTCATCTCAAAGATCATCTCAAAGATATTCTTATAAATCACTTTTATTATCATTTAAAGATAGTTTCTAAAATCTCATCTAAAATCTCAACTAGCAGACCATCAGAATCCATCCCAAAGATCATCTCAAAGATCATATATATATATATATAATATTATCTTAAATATAACTTCGAAGATCATCCAGCAGCTCAGCTATAAATCAGCTTTAGCTATAGCCGACACTCTCTTGCTTATTGCTCCTTCTCTATATCTTAGGGCATTTAAGCTGCGGTTTGCTAGCTAACAGCTGCTGCTACTTCGCCTTCGCCTTCGTCTTCTTAATACTTTATTTCTTTTTGTAGTTTGAGAGGCGCGCGCGCTGGCTCGCTCGCTCGCTCGCCCACATTGCAGGCGACAACTGAGTGACGACTTGGCCCCTATGGCCGGGCAGGCAGCCAAGCGAGTCTGAGGCGCGTCTCGAGCCCCGCTGGCAGCAGTGCTTAGTGTTCAGGGTTCAGCTGATGCATTAATGTGGTACGAAGAAATATTTTGCATATTTAGTTTGAAATCTGTGAGAAATAAGTTTTCGATTTGCGCGAACTGCTGAAAAGAAGAAATTAGCAACGATTTCAATTTATTGGCCATGTCTGTTGTGTCTGTTTTGTGTCGCCTAGTCGCCCAGTCGCCCGGTCGCCCAGTCGCCCGGTCGCCTGGTCGCCCTGTCGGCCGTTTCGTACGTCTGCCATTTCCGGCTTCAACATTGTCAATTTGTGGCAGGCACTTCAAAGGCGCCCCCAACTTGCCTCCAACGAAAATCTGTTTCTGATTTCGTGTGCGTGTCTCTCTCTCTCTCTCTCTGTGTATGTGTCCAAGGCTATTTAGCATATGCCCAGGGATTTGGCTTCGCTTCGCATCGCTGACTCGAAGATGTCAGCCGGGGCTGCATAATCTTTCTGGCTCTGCGCCTCTGTGTGTGGGTAGAACCTGGCACAAAGGGTGATACGCAGATGCCTCTTTCAGCAGCTGCCAACTTGCGACATGTCTACTATATATATATATCTTGTTTATATACATATCTTGTATATAGTTAGCAGTTTGGCTTAACTTTTAAGCGAAGCCAAAATGAATTCTTTGTATTGGCTTAAACAATCTTTGCATTAAGTTCCAACTATAGCCAAGGCTTAGGCTCTTAATTATATTATGATAGTTAAAGAGCGAGAGGAAGAGAGAGAGAGAGAGAGAGAGAGAGAGAGAGAGAGAGAGAGAGAGCGAGAGAGCGAGAGCTGCTCGCAAATTGAATTCAATAAAAGCGCTTAACGAATTGATTGGCAATGAATGAGCCGCTCAGGGTTACGCTTCAATTGCATGTCCTTTGGGCATACTTGTCCAGCGACGACGAGTCCTTGCAAATTGCCTACAAAAGTGTTTATCCAAGGCGCGCGCTCTCTCTCTCTCTCTCTGTCTGTCTGCCTGTCTGTCTCGGCCCACTTCAGAATATTTATTTCGGCTTCGACTTTGGGCTTTCGCTTTTCTTGCTGGTCAGTCACGCAATTAATTTTGCACGCTACGTCGCGCGCGCTCGCTGCATGCCTCCCCTCCCCTACCCTACCCTTGGCCGTTTGGCCTTGTCTGTGTTACTTTAGCCAGCAAAAGCCATGAAAACCTTCGGCCCCAAATGAGCCCATTGCCAGCTGCTTATCCTGATTATTAGAAAAGTTTTATGCACATATTTTTCTTGTACTTTTGCATGTTCGTGTGCCTGTGTGTGTGTGTGTGTGCGAGTGTGTGTGTGTGTGTTTTACCTACAAAATGTTAGCAGGACGCCCGCTGCCCGCCTGACAGGACAACCCCCTTGCAGCGCTTACGTGACTTGTTTGCCAGATGAATGCAAAACAGAAACAAACCAAATAGAAAAAAAAAACCAGAACAACATGCGTTGAGAATCGAAGAGAAGGGCGCGCAGATAGCGCCAAGTAGTAGTCAGCCCACATACGGCTGTGTTTGTGGCTGCGGAAACTCGACGGCTGGAAAAACAGCGGAAAATCAACAAAATATTGAGCAGCAGAAGAGGGAGAGAGAGGGAGGAGTAGCAGGAGAGGCAGGAAGGTAAAGATAGCGAGCCTGGCTGCCGCCTCCCTTGGATAATGAGTCCAAATTGTGGGGCAATAATTGATGGAAAAATTTGATTCCTTGAGGCCTTAATCATTTTATTGATTAATATTAATATCATTTGGGCCCTTCTGCTGCTGTCGTCGTCGTCGTTGTTGTTGTTGTTGTTGCTTTTAATGCATATTAAACAGATGTAAAATTTACACTTCAATTACAACTTGAGCATGAAATGAAAAGGATATAAACAGAGGCAGGAGCAGCAGCAGCAGCAGCAGCAGCAGCAAATAATGATAATGATGCTTCAAGCGAAATCACTTTTAAAGCGTAAAACGTTAACAAAACACAAAAAAAAAGAAGCAGGGAAGAAAAACAACAAAAAATAAACAAAAACAACAATTACAACAACAGCAGCAGCAGGAGCAGGAGCAGAAGCAGTTGAAGCGGCTTTCTCCAAAAGCCGAGGCATAATGTATTGAGGTTGAAAGGCAGCCAGAGCGAAAGGATGGCAAAGGGCAGGGATAACACAGCCAAAGGACGACGTGGCTCAGGCACCGGCATGCCCCTTGGCAATGGTGAGAATTCACGCACACATGCACACACACACCCTCACGAGCACACACATACACACACACATTGGCAGACAGACAACGATAAGCATTGAACACTCGAGACGATAGCTGGCTAGAGATGTGCTCAGCGGCACAGGAAATGAGCACGAGAAGGAAGCTAGAGGCGAAGATCGTGCATAACTATATAGTAAACTGTAGAGCACAACCACATATATAGTAGTATATATGACAGTATTGTTAATTGTATATAGCAGCATGTATAACAGTTTGTATAACAGTATGTATAACAGTTTGTATAACAGTTTGTATAACAGTATGTATAACAGTTTGTATAACAGTTTGTATAACAGTCTATACACAAGTATACACATATATAACAGCATGTAGAACAGTATGTATAACAGTTTATATAACAGTTTATGAATATATATAACAGCAAATATCTTATAGCATTATAGAACAGTATACACATATATAACAGTATGTATGACAGTATGTATAACAGTTTACATATTAGCATATAGAATAGTCTATACAACAGTATTCACATATGTATATAACAGTATGTATAACAGTCTGTATACCAGTATGTATAACAGTCTGTATACCAGTATGTATAACAGTCTGTATACCAGTATGTATAACAGTTTATATATATATATATATAGTATATATAACAGTATATACATATAACAGCAAATACCTTAACAGTATCATAGCTAATCATAGCTATGAAGACATTCAAAGCATATTCTGTTAAGCCTATGTTATTAGCATTTCCACTTTGGCATTGCTGTCATGCATAAGTCTGTTAACGCTTTAACATACTGTTAGCTTACAGCTACATTATGAGTCCAAGCAGATCCAGTTGAGTTGAGTCTCTCCTCTCTCCTCTCTCCTGAGAGAGTAACTCGTATAACAGAGTAAATGCTTAGATAGTTTACAGTAAATATGCCCAGCTATGTTAGAATTAATGTTAAAGCTGCTCGATCAACAACAGCCGATCTTTGCTTGAAGAGAGCACGCGTGTCACGCTGCCATCTCTAGTGAATTGTCTATTTACCTGTTTCTTGAGCTCGCTCAGTGTGATAAAAGGGGGAGCGTTGTAGTTGTAGTTGTTGTCGTTGTTGCGGCTAAAATTACAAGTAATTGAACCGAAGCAACATCATGCGAGTGTGTGAGGGAAACATGTGTGCGGCATCAGTTAAAAAAATACAAGTGAAGAAGGAAAACAGAGAGAGAAAAAAGAGAGAGAGAGAGAAGAACACAAAAAAAGCAGCAGGCACAGGATGCAGTTGCCGCCTTTGCCGTAGCCAAAACACCGTGACCTGCGCCCTCAGCAGCTAAATGTAACAACAACAACAACAACAACAACAACAGCAACAGCAGCCAGATAAACATGCATAAATAACAACAGCAACAACAGCGGCAGCATAAGGGCTAAATACTGTGAGTGGAGCAGGAAGAAGCAGCAGGAGTAGTTGTTGAGGTAAAAGGAGATTTTTGCAGCGCGATCAATTAGCCAAGACACGCACCAGCTGCCAAGGATTGTGTAACGGTAACACTAAACCCAAGGGCAACGCCTGCTGTAAGATGAGAGAATATGCTTAAGGCTGGCTGTTGCTGTTGCTGTTTAAAAAACAACTTAAAACAAGCAACAAAAGCGAAACAAAATCCCAGCTACGGCAGCTGAAGAGTCAGAGAAAGGGAGTGAGAGAGAGAGAGACACTTGAAAAACTGTTAAGAGTAAGGATATTGCTATATGTGCCACGCCTCAAGATGGATAGCATTTAACTCCCAGATAAAACTAGCTAGAGAGTAGGTCTAACTGGATGTTTCTAGCTGTTTGTCTTCCTTTGCTAAGAGAGAAAAAGAGAGAGAGTTAATATTGAGAGTCTCTCTCTCTCTCTTTATCATTAAACACTCTCTCTTATATATAAACTTGTGTCTCATATTAAATCTCTAAACATTGCACAAAACCAATATACCCTTCTCACTGCATAAACAAAGTATATTCAGGCTGTAAACAATAATTCGATGCATTTGCCAAATACTTACGACTATTAAATGTTGTTTAAACTGAGACGTAAACACACATACATATATACAGTTATTGAAAATGAACACGAAGTCAATTGATATGGGCAATTAAATAATGACAAAAGAACTTTAAACTGTTGGGATGTGATTTCAATAGAAATTTCGACAGATTGTTTATTCAGCAGCTGTTGTAATGTGAGTTGTAAATAGTTGTTGATTGATAAATTGAGCTCACGATATATACACTTAGTAATCATGAATAGTAATCAATTGATTGTTGATACAGAATGTCAATGAATAAAGATGTTGTGGTATGAGATATAGATAGATAAATATGGATATGGATATGGATAGATGCATATGTTGGCATGGATAGACAGATTGAAGATATTTCAGATACATAGAAAATGAAAAAAAATTAAAAAGCAATTTAAAACATTAAAAAAATAAATAAATAAAAAAAAAATAAAAAATGAATAAAATAAAAAAATTAAGGAAATAAAAAATTAAGAAAATAAATAAAATAAATAAAAAGTAAAATAAATAAAAAATATAATAACAAAAAAATAAATAAAAAGTAAAATAAATAAAAAATATAATAACAAAAAAATAAATAAAATAAAATAAATAAAATAAAATAAATAAAATAAAATAAAAAAAATTTAAAAAAATAAAAAAATAAATTAAAAAAATAAATTAAAAAAAAATAAATTAAAAAAATAAATTAAAAAAAAATAAATTAAAAAAAAATAAATTAAAAAAAAATAAATTAAAAAAATAAATTAAAAAAAATTAAATTAAAAAAAAATTTAAAATTAAAAAATAAATTAAAAAGTAAATTTAAAAAAAAATTAAAAAAAATAAATTAAAAAAATAAAATAAAAATAAATAAAATTAAAAAATAAATAAATAAAATTAAAAAAGAATTTATTATTAAAAAATAAAAAATAAATAAAAAATTACAAAAAAATTAAATAAAAACAAATTAACAACAACAAATTAAAAAAGTATAAAAAAGTTTAAATATTTTACCAAAAATTTTTAAAAATTAAAAAAAAGCTTTAAAATAAAAAAGTAGTTGCTCTTAAAAATATTAAATTATATAATAATATAATATTAAATATTAAACAGAGTAAATATAGACTCTTTTAGAATTCGTCTATATACATATATATATATTCAGCTTGTCTGTCTTCCTGTGATAATACGCGCTGCAAGGCTTTAGGAATCGCGTTAAATGCTGAGCCTTTCGAGTGCTTTGCACTTGCAACTCAGGTGCTGCTGCCTCCTGAAATGGTGGCACATATTTCACGCTCAATTAAATTGCCGGCCAGCTGCCCAGTTTTTGTGCAACATTTTTGCGGGCAGCTCTCAGCAGCAGTTGCAGCAGCAGCAAAAAAAAAAAAAAAAAACGAAAATAAGGCTGCGAGACGGAACCGCGAGCCGTAAATGGACCACGGCTCAAACGTGCAACTGACCTGCCACATCTGCCCGGGCACACGCCCCCTTTGCTCACCTGCCGCCGCCGCCTCGCTCTGGTTAGTTGCTGAGGCCATGCGGCCGCTGTCGACTGCGCCGGCTGCCGGACTGCAATTTCCTTGGCTGCAAGCCGGGAATTTAATTCACATTGATTGCATTTCGAGCGCCGCATTGCGTTGCATTTTAAATAATGCCAACGGCTTTTCGAAAATATTTTGTGGCTCCAATTGGCAGCGCGCTCTCTCTCTCTCTCTCTCTCTCTCTCTCTCTGTTGATGCCACAGAGAGTGTCTGTGGGAGGGGGGCTTGAGGGTGGCAGCTGATGGTGTTGGTCAACTGGCGAACGGGTGCACGGCATGCGCATCACTTTAATTAAACAAATGCCAAGCCAAGGAGTCAGATCAATGCAGGCAGCCCAAAGGGTATGCAATATGGATAATGATAAGGCAGACGAGGAGGATGCGAACCCAAAGGAGTAGCGCAATTATGAGCTCCACCAGCAGCAGCAGCAGCCGGAGCAGCAGCAGCTGTAGCTATTGCATTTTTTTGTTGCTCATTCTTCATTCTTAATCAATTGCATAATCAGCGCAACGGACGAGCGTTGCCATTTATCAGGCGCATATGGCGCTAAAAAATACTAAAGTTCTTTATTGCTTAAAGAGGAGGAGGCTAGAGGATGCTCGCATATGGAAACGGCAAAGAAAATCACTCAAATTGCGAATCGGCTTAGACAACAGTCAGTCAAGCAAGCTGCCGGCGCCCTGCTCAGCCAGTCAGTCAGTCAATCATTTAAGAGAAGCTTTCTCTTATCCCATTTACTGTCTGTCTTTCTCTCTATCTTTGTCATTCTCCGAGTCTCTCTTTCTATTTGTCGGTCTCCATTTCTCTGCCTCTCTCGTCCATTCATCAATCAGATATTCTTTGATTTATGTAGTCCATCAATCAGTCCACTAAGCTGGTCAATCATCCAGGCACGCAAGCAGTCAATCATGCACTCAATAAATCATAGGGTAATTGAACTTAGTCAGTCAATCATTCAGTCAGTGTATCAATCGATCAGTCAAACACACTCGATGGCAGTTATCGTTGGCATTTAATCGTTCAATCAATCAACGATTCACTCAGTCAGTCAAGCAGCGAGTAAGTGAATGCATCAATCAATCGCACCATAACTAGGTCAGTCAAACAACCAATCAATCAGTCAATCATTCCGTCAGTGTATCCATCAATCAGTCAAACGCACTCGATCAATCACGTGGTGAGTTGGCCGTTAATCGTTCAATCAACTATTCACTCAGTCAGTCAATCAGAGAGTAAGTGTCAGAGTAAGATCAGTCAATCAACCAATCAGTCTGTCAATCATTCAGTTATGCAGAGCCGATCCATATACCAGGCTATCAGTCAATCATTCACTCAGTTGGTCAGTCATTGAATCATTCAGTTACTAGTTCGATCAATCAGTCAACCACTCAATCAGCCAGCCCAATTCTAGCTACAGAGCTCAATCAGATCAGAATCAAACTTATTCCAATTAGAGCATCTCGTAACTCATATCGGACTTGTGCCATCGGCATGTGAGTACAAAAGCTGAAGGATTTCGCTGCGCTTCTTGTTTTATTTTTATATATATCTTGTTTTCGGTTTTCTGTGTTCTGTTTTCTGTTTTCGGCCTGTTTTCAGCAACAGAGGCAGCGACTATTTAATGCGATTAACTCTGGGATTCCAGGGTATGCGCTGCGATGACAATACGCGGAAAGAGGCAGTGCGTGTTCAGATAGTCTTTAGCCAGTTCAGCCAGCTGTCCACTTCATTTTTAATTATCAGCATAATTATTTAATGAATGCGTACGCACACACACACACACACACACACACACACATGTCTATCTGTGTGCGAGAACATATGTGCATGTGTGGGTGTGCATAATTATAGGCTCTCGGGCCTGTAAATTGGCGAGGAGCAAAGTGGACACAGCTGAATTGAAAAAAAAAAAAATAGGGAAAAAGAAAGGAAAGCAACGGGAAAATCAATTTTAATTTTGATGGAAATGAAATCATCTTAAAATTCATGCAGCGTTTATCATAAATCGACGAGCGTTGCATAATTTTAATCAGCTGCAGCTGGCTGGAGGGAGGCATGGGGGGGGGGGACAGTGACATGCACCCACTGAAATAATAATAAATAAACATATAATAATTGAAAATACAATTAGCATAATTGCAGCACACGACCAGCCAGCAGCAGCAACAAAAACACACCTATAAAAGCCAAAAAAAAAAAATATATATAAATATTAAAAATATAAAAAAAATTATAATTAACATAATTTTTATTTACACAATTTTAGCCAGCGTTGCGAGAGAGTTTATTCAACTTTTTTTTCGTGTCAGTCAAATTGACATAAATGCATTTTGGTTAATGTAGATAACTGTTAAAGTGAAAAAAAAACGGAGAGATTCAACTATATAGAGTTTATTAGTAAAGCCAATTATTCAAGATGAGTTGCGCAACTATGTTTAGTGTGCACATTTTATGATAATATTTTGATAATAATTGAAAATTAATTCCAATAATGAAGATTGACTTGAAATGTGGTCGGAAATGGGCGGGCAATAGGCCTCTATATGGGTGTCTATGCGATGAGAGCAATGGGGCGTATATAGGCAGTAGATCTAGCCAAGACTTGACATTGTAAATATAATTGCCCGTTTATCGATTCCTTGTTTCGATAACTCGTTGTTTATAGCAATTATCGATTACTCTAGTTTATATATTTATTGTAAATATAATTGCCCGTTTATCGATTCCTTATTTCGATAACTCGTTCACAGCAATTATCGATTACTCTAGTTTATATATTTATTATAAATATAATTGCACGTTTATCGATTCCTTATTTCGATAACTCGTTCACAGCAATTATCGATTACTTTAGTTTATATATTTATTATAAATATAATTGCCCGTTTATCGATTCCTTATTTCGATAACTCGTTGTTTATGGCAATTATCGATTACTCTAGTTTATATATTTATTATAAATATAATTTCCCGTTTATCGATTCCTTACATCGATAACTCAATTATTTTCGTTGCTTACAGCAATTATCGATTACTCTAGTTTATATATTTATTATAAATATAATTGCCCGTTTATCGGTTCCTTATTTAGATAACTCGTTGTTTATAGCACTTATCGATTACTCTAGTTTATATATTTATTGTAAATATAATTGCACGTTTATCGATTCCTTATTTCGATAACTCGTTGTTTATAGCAATTATCGATTACTCTAGTTTATATATTTATTATAAATATAATTTCCCGTTTATCGATTCCTTACATCGATAACTCAATTATTTTCGTTGCTTACAGCACTTATCGATTACTCTAGTTTATATATTTATTATAAATATAATTGCCCGTTTATCGATTCCTTGTTTCGATAACTCGTTCACAGCAATTATCGATTACTCTAGTTTATATATTTATTATAAATATAATTGCCCGTTTATCGATTCCTTATATCGATAACTCAATTATTTTCGTTGCCTACAGCAATTATCGATTACTCTAGTTTATATATTTATTATAAATATAATTGCCCGTTTATCGGTTCCTTATTTAGATAACTCGTTGTTTATAGCAATTATCGATTACTCTAGTTTATATATTTATTGTAAATATAATTGCCCGTTTATCGATTCCTTGTTTCGATAACTCGTTCACAGCAATTATCGATTACTCTAGTTTATATATTTATTATAAATATAATTTCCCGTTTATCGATTCCTTACATCGATAACTCAATTATTTTCGTTGCTTACAGCACTTATCGATTACTCTAGTTTATATATTTATTATAAATATAATTGCCCGTTTATCGATTCCTTGTTTCGATAACTCGTTCACAGCAATTATCGATTACTCTAGTTTATATATTTATTATAAATATAATTGCCCGTTTATCGATTCCTTATATCGATAACTCAATTATTTTCGTTGCCTACAGCAATTATCGATTACTCTAGTTTATATATTTATTATAAATATAATTGCCCGTTTATCGGTTCCTTATTTAGATAACTCGTTGTTTATAGCAATTATCGATTACTCTAGTTTATATATTTATTGTAAATATAATTGCCCGTTTATCGATTCCTTGTTTCGATAACTCGTTCACAGCAATTATCGATTACTCTAGTTTATATATTTATTATAAATATAATTGCCCGTTTATCGATTCCTTATATCGATAACTCAATTATTTTCGTTGCTTACAGCAATTATCGATTACTCTAGTTTATATATTTATTGTAAATATAATTGCACGTTTATCGATTCCTTATTTCGATAACTCGTTCACAGCAATTATCGATTACTCTGTTTTATATATTTATTATAAATATAATTGCACGTTTATCGATTCCTTATTTCGATAACTCGTTCACAGCAATTATCGATTACTCTAGTTTATATATTTATTGTAAATATAATTGCCCGTTTATCGATTCCTTGTTTCGATAACTCGTTCACAGCAATTATCGATTACTCTAGTTTATATATTTATTATAAATATAATTGCCCGTTTATCGATTCCTTATTTCGATAACTCAATCATTTTCGTTGCTTACAGCAGTTATCGATTACTCTAGTGTATATCTAATATATTTATTAAGTTCATACATCTATTTTATCTAACTTTTCGAGCTGGCCAACTTCAGCTTATGTCTTTAGTCCAGTTATCACAGCGCATATTTCGCTCTGCGGATGCATTTCTATTCCATCTTTCGCCGTAATTTAATGCACTTTTATCAAATGTTGTTTATTTTGATAGTTAAAATAATGCTAGCGCACATATAGTTAGTGCGGAATTGGCTATTTGATATGTTTGGGGCTCGAACAAATATCACTTTAGTCATTATTTCATTTGGCATTTATTATTTTTTGCTGCAATGCAACGGCCGTGGCAATGGCAGCGGCAGAAAGCCAAACGCGCGCTGAGAGGAAATAAATCCAATAAATTTACTGCAAAAATAGAAATAAAAAAAAAGAATCAAAATAAATAAAAATAGAAATAAATAAATAAATACCACGAAATGCTGCCATAAATATCGTGCACAATTTTCCCCGGCCCGAAAATATTTTTATGCCATTTTGGTTGCCTGTTTTTCCTGTTTTCCCAGCTTTTTTTCCCGTCTTTTTTTCTCTCGCTAAATCAACAAAGCAGATAGTTTAAAAAGAAGAAATATTGAGATATATTTATATATATATATATATTTATCTAAAGAAAAAAAGAACAATTGACATAAACATTGATAATGTTTTGTTTGATAGCGCATCCGCGCGCACAAACATTAAATTATTTGTGGTGTCCGCATACTTATGCAGGCGAGTGTACGCAGCATTTCAGGAATTTCTTTAAATTGTAAAGAATTTACGAATTCGATTCGGCATGGCATGCATATGCATGTCGCTCTCTCTCTCTCTCTCTTTCTCTCTCTCTCTCTCTCTCTCTTTCTCTCTCTCTCTCTCTCTCTCTGTGTGAGCGTATTTAAAATTCTGCATATATAAATAGTTTAATTTGGTTGTTTACAGCAGGAGCCGAGGAAATTCCTGGTTGGCCTTTTTCCTCTCCTCTTCTTTTTTTTTTTTTTTTTTGTTTTTTTGTTTGCATTTCTCGAGTCATCTCACTATCAAATCTTTGCGAGCGGAGCCATTAAAGTCTGCACTTGCAACTCATTATGGGCGGCGCGGGGCGCGACCAAAGACCTGCCCGACTGGCTGCTGGACAAATGTCGTGTCTGGCTAAGACTCGCTCTTCAAGCCAGCCCCAGTCAGGCTGCGTACGTGGCGCAAAGCAAAAAACACAAAAAAGAAAAAAAAAAGAAAAGAAGAAAAGCAGCAGAAAGGCAGCCAAAAACTTTTGAATAACAAATGAAGGCTGCGACTGCGGCATCTGTGAGACCTGAGCGGACTTTTTAAGCAGCAGCAGCAACAGCAGCAGCAGCCAGAGGTATATTTCATATTGGTGTTGTTGTTATTGCTGCTGCTGCTGCTGCTGTTGCCGCAGAAGCCACAGCCAAAGTCAAAAAGTTAAGCACACAACGCGGCGTATACGTAATCTGCGGCTGTCTGATCACTCACACACAATGAGCATAGCAGCAGCAGCTGCCTGCATTTGCCATTCGTCTGCCCCTCTCTCTGTCTCTATCTCTCTCTGTTTGATTCTTTGTCTGTCTCTCTGTTTGTTTGTTTGTTCGCTGGCATGCTGCTTAGCTTGATACGCCACTGAGTAGCAGATTAGTAGCGCTTATGCTTGCACCTACTACGTGGCCAACATACACTCACACACACACTCCCAGTCGAGAGTCACACATGGCCCTCAGGTCACGCTGAGCGCTCGCTCACTCGCTCGCTCGCTGTATACTCTGCCAAACGCATTGCAAAATTGAAGTGTAACAAAGTTTCGCTTGTCTCACAGATTTCTTTAGCAACTCGCAGATTAACTAATTTTGAAATAAAAAAAAAATTTATATATAGATATAGATACTTGATATATATACTACATATGTATACTTGAGACGAGTTTACGCATAGGCTGCATGGGACTATTCGAGCAGGAACCTAAGTTTAGAATTGTTATTGTTATTGACATTATAATTATGATTGATATTATCATTGGCGTTCCTGTTTAAATTCTAGTTATGATTACTATATTCATTCTGATTCTTATGCTCATTATTATTATTATTATTATTATTATTATTATTATTATTATTATTATTATTATTATTATTCTCATTCTCATTCTCATTGTCATTGTCATGACCATTTTTATTAGCATTAGCATAAGCATTAGCATTAGCATTAGCATTAGCATTAGCATTAGCATTAGCATTAGCATTAGCATTAGCATTAGCATTAGCATTAGCATTAGCATTAGCATTAGCATTAGCATTAGCATTATCATCATCATCATCATTGTCATTATAAAGCAAACTGCAAACTGCAGCTTATGATAGTTGCTCTTAGCCTGCATTCACTGCACTCTCTGACTGCAGCTTATAGCTCTGCTTGCGACTCGACTTATTCTAAAGTTAGGGCATTTGAAGTACGGCTCTTTTGTGATTGATAGCATTTGGTGGTTTTGGGCGCGTTTTTTGCCTGGCTGGCTGGCCTGTTATCCTGCCACGTCGCCGATGTCTTCTCGCTGTCATCTGATCTCTGGCGCTGCTAAGTGGGCACCATCAGGCATCAGCATCCTCACTGCCTACGCCATTGCTGAGCACACGCCCGCCACGACATGATTCGCTGTTGGTAGCTGCGTCTTTCCTGCTGCTGCCAGTCCATACTCCTCCTCCTGTCGGCTCCCCCTCCAGTCTCCTCCTCCAGCTGCTGCTGCTGCTGCTGTTTGCTGATCCAGCTTTTGCTACTCCACGTCTTCGTCGTCATGGTTGTCTGTCGTATGCGTTTGGAATTTTTGATTTTACCACATTGCAGACTGCAGTCAATATGCAGTGGCAACACGCCCCCGCCGCCTGCCCGCTCGCCCGCGCTGCGCAACTACTGTGCTGGCCAGCGGATTTTACTGTCTCTCTGGCTGTCTGTCTGTCTGTCTGTCTCTCTGTTTGTTTGTTTGTTTTTTCCTTACTGCTTTTTTGTAGCCAGCAGATTGAATTTTGATTTGGCGGGTAATTGAACTTTTACTACAGCAGCAGCTGCAGCCGCTGCGCTTCTCTCAGGAGTTGCTGCTGCTGTTGGCCTGACTGGCGGCATGATTAATGGCTGGCAATGCGCAACGCACGATCTACGTTTTTGGCCTCATCATAAATTATTAAACAAGTCCACTTGACACATGCACACTCACACACACACACACACACACACACAATATAAATGACCAGAACGAACAGCAACAACAACAATAATAAATAATACTACAACAAAACTGTACAAAACGCTGAGACGTTCGCAACATTTTTGGCATGCCCCATGCGCCCAAAAACGGTAAAAACGACATGGCTAAGTAGCCGCACTCACTGTCCCCCTCCCCGTTCCCGTTCCCGTTCCCGTTCCCGCCTTGGCCCTGTGGTGAGCCTTACTTGGATTGGGGTTCGGTGGCTTGGGCAAGCGCATGTATAAATGATGATATACTTACTTATAAAGTGATCAGCGTTTTGTATAAATTGGCTAAAGGTATCTAGACGCTGCCTCGCCCAGTTACCAGTTTCCCATTCCAGTGAGCACAGCTCAGCACAGCACAGCACAGCACAGCACTCACTCCCCTCACCCAGCTTAAACCGGCCTGCCATTGAGGACGTGTTTCTGGTCGCTGCTTTCCGCTCTTTTGCTTTTTGTCATAGCCGTAGAGTGTGTTGTGTCCGGGGCTAATGTCATTTGGCATCGCACAGCTATGTCTTGTTCTGCGAGCGATCTGCGGCGAGCAAAACAGCATCTTTAATGTGGCATTTATGAAAATGAAGTGAACAGTGGAAGCCACTGAGGAATCCGCAACAGAACAGCCACCATTGTGCCCGCCTCGCCGGTCGCTTTTTGTTCACATTCACATCCTTGCTGCCACACGATTAAAGTACAAATTATGTTGCACATGGGAATCGGAATTGGCATTTGGCGTTGGACCTATGGCAGGCAGTTTTAGCTTCAGCTACAGCTACAGCTACAGCTACAGCTACAGCTACAGCTACAGCTACAGCTATGACTTCAGCTTTAGATAAGAACTTTAGCTAGCTGGCATCATCATCATCATCAGATTGCGGCCAAAAGGCGATTGAGACTCGAACAAAAGCCAGAATTGCCCGATTGTGCTCTGAGTTATGCTTGCCACAGCGTCAGAGTAGTCAGGAGCTTGCCAACAATTCAATTGGCCAAATGAAATGCTTAAAACAATAAGCAACGCGATGGGCTTATAAATGGAAAAGTGTCAAGAGAGAGAGAGAGAGAGAGAGGTCTAGAAATATGAGAATAATTCTGGAGAAAATCAAATGCAATTTGAGAAGGGGAATCTAGGAATTTGAAAATAATATAAATTCATAAATAAAATAAAAAAATAATAAAATAAATATAAAAAATAAATAAATAAATAAATTATAAAAAATAAAAAAATATAAAAAAATAAATTATAAAAAATAAAAAAAATATAAAAAAATAAATTATAAAAAATAAAAAAATATAAAAAAATAAAAAATAAATATAAAAAATTAAAAATAAATATAAAAAAATTAAAAATAAATAAAAAAAATAAAAAATAAATATAAAAAAAAAAAAATAAATATAAAAAATAAAAAATAAATATAAAAAATAAAAAATAAATATAAAAAATAAAAAATAAATATAAAAATAAAAAATAAATATAAAAAATAAAAAAATTAATATAAAAAACTAATATAAAAAATAAAAAATAATAAAATAAAAAAATAATAAAATAAAAAATAATAAAATAAAAAATAATAAAATAAAAAATAATAAAAAATAATAAAATAAAATACAAAAAATATAAAAATTTGAAATACAAAAATATTAATGTAAAAATAAAATAAAAATTAAAAAACAATAAAATAATACATTTAAAAAAATAAACAATAAAAAAACAATAATAAAATAAAATTTATAAAAAATAATCAGCAAAATAAATTAAAAAAAATGAAATAAATAAATTAAAAATAATAATAATGAAAATAATAATAATATATAAAAATTATTGTGAATTTATTTATTTTAATGTTATGTTCAGTTTAACAGATATATCGATAAGTAGTTTTAAGCAACGCTGTTGTATTTTGAATATCTATCGAGATGCGACTCTGAATCAGCTGAGAATGGTTCTCTCTGTTCTTCCGGTGACGCTTTGAGAGAGCAGATGCATCTGCTCGACAGGAGAAATAAAATCCACATTAATCGATCGTGTTAATAAGCTTATTACATTATAAAACAATTCATAATTTATTAAACCGCGCCCCTCTATGCACTTCTCATAAATTCAAGTAGCTCTTTAAGGCGCAATATGTTAGCGAACTATGACGATAATTTTGGAGCTAGAATACATGTCTGAATCTTGATTAGAAATAGAGTTTACCTTAGGTATATCTAGAAAAAAAAAAAACCTTTAAAATCTTCTAAAATCTTCTTGAATACAATATTCTATATATGTATGTACGAACTGCATTTAAGCAAACAAGTCTCAAGAACGTAGTCCTAAACCCTTTAGGACAGAATCTCTCAAGCATCTGGCCATCCTATTCAACTCCCACTCCGATTCAGATTTCAGTACATTTGACCTGACCTAAATTGCTCACAATACTCATGAATAATGAACAAATGTTAATGCATAAAACTTGAGCAAAAAATGCGAAAAATTCAAGTCTTCTGTAATCAGAGAGTTCAGGGGGCAGTTGAAGTTGAGGGAAGCTAATGAAAGGCAATTAAATAATAAATAAATTGCAATTGCAGCGCATAATTACGAACCGGATAGGGAGTGGATTATGGGGCGCGACTATTTATTGACTCAATCGCAACAATTTAGTTCCATAAGTTGAGCAACGCTTGACGCTATCGGGGACGATCAGAGGAGCACCTGGGCGCGATGATATCCAATTGATAGCTGACGGCAGGCGGCGCACAGACGCGTAGCATTCGTGTTCCAACATGAACAAGATAAGAGACTTAAGAGAAGCGGGAGGTGAGGAGAAGGTGCTGAGAAGTGAGAACTGGACAAGCTGTGGCTGTGCCATTGGCATTGGCATTGGCATTGGCAACGGCCAATGCCTGTAATGATGATGGCTGCAACCCGAGCGTTGGAGCGGTGCAAAAACATGCCGCAGACAGCGGAACCGACACTAAATTGTTGCTGTTGTTGTTGGTGTTGCAAATAGTTGTTGCCGCTTGTTTACCTAAGCGTTAACGGCTGCCCAGTGGCTGAGAACTATGACGACAATGGGGCGCGACAAGATAACAAATGCAATTCGGAACGAATGCGCGACGAGCAGCAAGAACTGAGAACTCGACAATCGAGCATCGAGAGCCCAGTTCACTGCCTGAGAAGGTCGCTGATGAAACAAAAAAACAACAACATACATATAATGGCAATAGCAACAGCCACATTTCATAATAATCAACGGAAAAGGAATGTGCTAAAAAAAAGACATTCAGAATGTCACAAATATGAGTGGGCTAAGTGAGCAGTGCTCGACTTGAAGATACCCTATCTTAAGTAGTTGAAAGTAACTGAGATATGGAAGACATCGAAAAGAATTTCATTGGAGTATATGTTTAATATGTATATTATTAAAATATATATAAGTCATATAGATGCATATATCTATAACATATCTTTCAAAATCTCAATAATTATAGCGAAAAATATTAAAAAATTTCAAATATTCACTGAAGACTTCGCCTACTCCTTCCTAAACAATATTTAGTTCAGCAAACATGTATCACGATTATATATCAGCCATATATTAGGATATATATCATGAAAAAATTAAATTGAAATAATCGCAGAAGTTTCCCTAGCAACATACTATGATATATCAGCAATATATATAAAGAATATATTATATATATATATATATCAATAATATATCATAAATATATATCATGAATTTATCATTAATATTAAGTCTCAAAACGTCCATATCTAAGAAGCCAGCCAACTAAAGCAACTCCAATTATCTGTCCAATTAAAGAGAAGCTGAAATCCTCTTGCTTGTTCTCTCGCGCAAGCATTACCAACTTGATTATACCCTTTCCCAAATAAGGATAGAAAAAGCAGCAAACAAGAAGTAAATTAATACGACGCATAGGGCAGGTGATATTGGGCTGACAGGTTTAGTTGCTGCGCAAAGGTAGACGGCTGAGGGGCTGACTGGCTGGCTGGCTGGCTGGGTAGATGGTTCGGTTCAGTTCAATTCAGTTAAATGCGGCGAATGTCCTTGCACATGAATACTCGCATTCGCACTCGTTTGGCCGTCATGTGGAATGCCAATTTAAATTGCATCCCAAAGGACAAAGCGTCTGGGACAGGTGCTTGCTTCATGATGTGCATTCGCTTTGCGTTCCTCCCCTCCCCACCCTCCCTTGGCCCCCTCGTCACAGATTTTTGCCCATCGACGACATTTTATGGTTGCGGCTTGCTGCTGCCTGAGCGTCGTCTGCGTCTTGACAGGACGACCCGACCCGACTGCGGCCCCCACTAGCGTCTTTGCTAGAGCTATCTGTCGCAATGCCTTGCCCTCTGTCTGTCAGACTGTCTGTCTGACTGTCTGTTGTCATCGTCGTTGTTGTCTTAGTCGCTGTCTACCTGTGGAGCTGTCGGCATGTCCTCTGGCTTGTCCTGTTCCGTCCCGTCCCGTCCAGTCCCGTCCCGTCCTGTCCAACGCTGTCCTTGCGCTACGTCTGGCCGCTGAATTTATGGGAAAATAACTTGCTGGGAATTTATGAAAACTGCGACGCCATAATAACAATAATCAGACTAAGTAGTGACCGCTGCCAGACATAAACTCTGCCCAGATAAACCTCAAGTGCCTTCGCTCTGCTAACATAAAAATGCTAATAGCTGGTGGTGCGGCGGTCCGATGGTGCTGCGGTGCCTGCAACAATTTTAACGTGAACCGCACAGCTTAATTAGCAAAATGTCGCGGAACTCTGGAGCTCTGGAGCTATGGCGCTGCGGAGCTTCGAAGCTGATGACGACCGACAGCATAAAGATACGCGAATCCAAACTATCTACAAGGGTTGCGCAGCTGGGGCAGGGTGGGTTGCTTAGCTAATGCATTGCAGTCGGGCATTGCTTAATAAGAATAGAGACTGGCCTTTCCATTCCTGCGCTTATTTATAGGGTCAGCCGTGGCGACACTCAGACGGAGATAGACAGAGAGAGATGGAGCGAGAGACAGTGGAAATTGCTTAATGCAATTTGATTAGTTAACTGAATAGGTCACAAATATTGAGACTGCGCTAATTCAGTCACTCAAAACCAAAATCGAATTATGCCTTGGTTAATCAGCTTATGAGCTTTTTGTGTGGCTTTAAAGGGGTTGAGTGCTTGGTCCAAAATGGAAATAGCTGCGTAATATTGTTAAAGTTTTTTTATATAAGTCAGTGCAGTCTCCAGTAGGCTTATAACGTGGGTGACTAGTATGTGCTAATACTAATGATAATGATGATGCTTATTATAATTAAAATGACAATGCCAATGATATTTATATTTAAAATGATGATGATAATGATAATGATAATGATAATGATAATGATAATGATAATGATAATGATAATGATAATGATAATGATAATGATAATGATAATGATAATGATAATGATAATGATAATGATAATGATAATGATAATGATAATGATGATGATATTGATAATGATAATGATAATGATAATGATAATGATAATGATAATGATAATGATAATGATAATGATAATGATAATGATAATGATAATGATAATGATAATGATAATGATAATGATAATGATAATGATAATGATAATGATAATGATAATGATAATGATAATGATAATGATAATGATAATGATAATGATAATGATAATGATAATGATAATGATAATGATAATGATAATGATAATGATAATGATAATGATAATGATAATGATAATGATAATGATAATGATAATGATAATGATAATGATAATGATAATGATAATGATAATGATAATGATAATGATTATACTCATCACAATAAGAATGACAATCAACAATAATAAAAACAGTGATGATTGCTCTACTGATAAAGCAATAAATAATAATTCATATTTCCTAAGAATAACCCCGAGCCGGATCATATGTGCATGCCTTTGCCATATATATTCTATATATATATATATATCATGTGTTCATTATCTGTGTGATGACATTCATCAGCTGTGCGAACACTTGCATTGCATAGACTCGACTGTGTTCTGTGTGTCGTCGTCTGCTTTATAAATACCCAAGTGCCGATGCGGTGGCCAGCCAAGCAAAACTCCGGATTTGGAATCTGAATCCGATTTCGAGTGGGACGACTTGTAGTCATTTGTACATTTGACAGACAGCCAGACAGACTGACTGTGCACACACCTGTGCAGCTGCCAACCCCAAGCACGCTCCAGTAAGCCGCTAAGCCTCAACTCATGTGTGTCTCTCTGTGTGTGTGTGTGTGTGCGTTGATTGCTGTTGCTATGCGAAGTCAAGACATGAAAAATTATAATAATGACCAAGACACAGGGCGCAGGAAATGTGCGCCGCCCAAGCTGATACACAGCTCACCTCAGTCGCTCTCGCTCTTTCTCTGAAAAGTGACAAATTTTTCTGTGCACAGAGAGTGGAGATAGGGAGGGAGAGAGGTGTCGGGTCGCTGGCCTCGTCGTCGTACTGCATTTAAGCGCAAATTTTCACTCGTTCTTGACATTCATTGTGCCGTGGTGGTGGTGCTGCCACCGCCTCGGTGGTGCTGGCAACTCTGACTGGCACTTGACATGCTGGCAAACGTGTTGACTTCGTGCCGCCTGCATTTCTATGTGTCGCAACTTTTAATGAGCAAGCAAATGAAGTGGCTGCCACCGCAGCGCTCGCGCGCGCGTGTGTGTGTGTCGGTGTGTGTGTGCTAGACATGGCCACCAATGTTTGCCTGACAGCCCCACCACTAGCACTAGCCTTTAACCATGCCCCTCTCGCCCCACACTTGCATTATCCTTGCCTTGCCACTGTCTCTCCCATAAAAGTTTTGTGACACTTTTTTTTTCTCTTGTACTTTTCAAAGTCAAATTGCGCGCGTGTGTGTGTGTGGCAGCGGAAATAGAAGCCAAAAAGGCAGCGCGTGTAAACAACAGCTAACAGAAAAAAAGCTAACAAAAAATAGCTGCGAAAAAAAAAGAATTTATTCTAATAGAAAAAAAAAAAAAGTTTTTACAGCGCGTAAGCAAAAAGCAAAGTTTTCAGTATGTGATAAGTGCAGTGTGTGTGTGCGTGAGTGTATGTGTGTGTATGTGTGAGTGTGTGTGTGTGGCTGCCACTTGATGTTGGCATAGTGCAAACTCTGCGCCAGCTCTGCCCACTCCATCATCATTTCGCCCCATTTGCCGTCGTCGCCAAACGCGCAAAATGACAAATTAATGCGACGCTTTGCCATTGCCTTTGGCTTTGTCTGCTGCTGCTGCTGCTGCTGTTGTCGTTGCCACCGCTCCGGTCCGCTCCCCGTGCCATTCCGCTCCGCTCCGTTGCCGCCTTTGGTGCTGATCGTGTTTGTTGCATTTCCACACTCAGTTGCACCAAACAATTTCTGGGTGGCCCCGGCAAATGTTTTTGACAATGCGTGTGCCACTCTCAAAAAAAAAAAAAAAAAATTCAGAGAGACAGAGACACAGACATTGCCTGTGTGTGTGGCGCCCTCTGTTGTCGGCCTGAAAAAAAACAAACTTTTAATAGCAAAAACTCTACTGTAACTATTGCACTCTCTGCTCTGCTCTGCATATATCCAAATTTTAACAATTTGTTGTCCTCTTTAAGGTATTTCGCAATAAAATGTTTTGGTTTCAGCTTGAATTTAGTTTTAGGCTGCATAAATATTACTTTTTTGTATTTATTTAGTATTTTTTATAGGAGTTTTTGAGTGAGAAAATACTGATATAATATTAAATGATTAGAAATAAAATATTGAATGAAATAAAATATTAAATTTGAGTGAGGAAATATTAATATAATATTAAATTATTAGAAATTAAATATTAAATGTAATTAAATATTAAATTAAATAAAATATTTAGTAAAATAAAATATATAATAAAATAAAATATATTATAAAATAAAATATATAATAAAAAATATAAAAAATATATATAAAACAAAAAAATTTAAATTATAAAACAAAAAAAATATATAAAATATAAAACAAAATAAATATAAAAAATAAATAATAAAAATAAAATATAAAAAAATAATAAAAATAAAATATAAAAAAGAAATAATAAAAACAAAATATACAAAAAATAAATAAAAATAAAAAAGTGTAAAAAAATATAACATAAAATATAAATTAAACAATATAAAATAAAATATAAATTAAACAATATAAAATAAAATAAAATATAAAATAAACAAAATATAAAATAAAAACAATTATAAAATAAAATAAAATATTTAATAAAAAAATTAAAAATAAAAAAATATAAAATAAAATAAAAATTCCTAAATAATATATTTAAGTAGTAATATAATATAATATCAATTTAGTAATTAATAAAAATATTTATAAATTAATTGATCAATAAAAATTAATTATTATTATAAATATTTAATAATATAAAAAATAATTTAAAAATAATATAAAATTAATAAATAATAATAATAAATTAACAATATTACAGATTTTAATGTAAAAAGCTAATATACATATACATATATAAAGTCTACGAGGTGTGTTAAAAAATCAATGCAAAAATGAATATATTATTATTTTTAAAATTTTGATTTATATTTATTTTTTTAATTTTTATTATATTTTTAGCTATTTTTTAAACTTTATTTATATGTGTATTCTAGAACAAATGAGTTTGAGTAACTTCTAGAGCACACCTCGTCTATATTATATATGTATGTAACAAACTTTCTAACTTCCTCTCTACGTTATAGACACATTCACAGATTAACAAATTGTTGCTCTGCCCTCAGCTGATTGGCTATAATTCTGCATATTTCTATGGCTCACCCGCACTTTCTGCTCTCTTTCGCTCCCTCGCGCTCGCCCTCGCCCTCGCCGTCTCCCTCTCCCTTTCCCTCTCTCACTCTTAAATTGATCGAACAATCGTGGGCTGTTAGTAACCATGCCTATGTGGAGCACAAGTCTGGCTCAAGTGCCCCACTTGCCGGCATTTCAGCACCGCCGTCAAATCAATTTGTTTGGGATCTCGCAAGCAAAGCTCAAGTGCCCATATACATATATCATCATCATAATGACGACGATCCTCGCTCTGGTCCCATTCGGTGGCTGGCCCATATGGCCGTTCAATCAGCGCTGCTTTGATTAACATTCGCTTGCTCTGCTCCAATTCTAAATTCCCGAAAATCTCTACAGCTCGAAGCGTTCTTTGTTTGGGCATTCTTTTTGTGCCTTTGCCTGGCCACTTAATTGATTAAGCGTGAAATTATTTCTTTTGATTGACTTCAATTGAAATGAATTATTCTTTAATTGATTGCGCGACGTCGTCGGCGCACGCCGCCACTGCTCGCCCAAAGGTGCCGCGCCAGACACCAAGCAGCGGCCGCGCGTTGACTCAGCTCATCACATCGGCGGCGTCAATATGAATTGTGCAAGAGCAACAAAAATTCAGCTGGCGACGGCTGCTAGACGAACGAACGAACACAAATGCAAATTTTGCACAAAATATCAGATATGAGTAGAGGGAGGAGAGGGAGAGAGAGAGAGGAGTAGAAGATGTAAACCAAAGAAATTGCTGAGCTGCGGGCAGCAGTGTGAATACCCTGGAAATATTAGCTAAATATTGACTTTTACTTCTTCTTACGAAGAGTCTTTTATAGCAAATAAATTCTATTCACAATATATAAAGTTATATATTTTTATTATATTATTTTATATATATAGCATTCATTCACCATATATCAAATTCTATATTTATTTTCATATTCCCTTTCATTTAGAATCATTTCCATTTGCTTAGGCTCAACTCTGCTTGACTTTTATGTGCAACTTTTAGCCTTGAATCAATTTACTTTTGTTGGTATTCAAATGCCCTAGTCTATTGTGACTTTAGCGCTGCATAACTGTGAACTAGTCGAACTTTATGCCTTAGCCTTAGAGCTATAAGCGGAGCTTGCTAAGAACTATGTCTGTTAGAGTATAAACACTCCAAGACTTGAGGGTATGCAGCCAGCACTGACTTTCTTAGTGGGTTATTCAGACTCTTTAAGGACTAGATCCGCCTGTTACCCCCCTGCCCATATACCCGCCTTCTACTCTATGCAGGCGGGCACACTAGACGCGCTGCTGCGTGTCCCAAAACTCCTCGTTTAGGTTGCCTCCTGCTGCTGCTCGCTCGCCTCTGTCGTTGTCAAGAACAAAAATAATAATAAAATTTGCTGTCGCTGCGAATATAAACAGGCAATTTTTGTGCAAAAACAAAAAAAAAAGAAGAAAAATGCCACAACAGCAACAAAAAATATCAGCAGCAGCAGCAGCAGCAGCCGAGGCAACAGCAGCAGCAGCAGCAGCGGCGACAATGGCAGCTGTTTTTAATGTCTGGCACAGGCTGCGCCGCCTAATGGCGCTCAACGGCCGCCGAAAACTGTTGGAGGACTACGACAAAGCGGCTGCTGACGACCCCATTGCCACTTGGGCTCGATTTGATGCCACGCCCTCTCGTGCCGGCATAGCGAACCCAACTCAACTGGCATCGACGTAGGCGTTAAGCCGCCGTCTAACAACAACAAGCAAATATATGTATATATAAATAAAAATAATATACAGAGCAGGGCGTCTGTCTGGGCTCCGGATTTGTGGCATAAATTGAAAATCATATGCCACACACACACACACACATTGCCCGAATCCTCATTGTCGGGCTCATAATCGTCAGGGGTTTGTTAAGTGCCTGGCATTTATGGCCAAAACGTTGCTTTAATTGAGCATCACTGGGACAGGCCCCCCGCCTTCTGTCGAGTGGCCCTCTTTGAGCCATGGCTAACTTGACTTGGTTTATCGACAATGTTATCGAATGAATTGATAAGCGTAGTTGATAGACACAGAAGAAGCAGAAGCAGAAGAGAAGCAGTAGCTAGAGTTGAAAGAGGTGTTGGAGGGGGATGGATAGTAGGGGCAAATAGGTGAAGCTAGAGGTAAATGGGAAGGGGCAGGTAAATGGGAAGGTAAATGGGAATGACCTCTGAAGATGGCTATAAAGTTAAAGTAAGGATATCTTGGTTTTGAGACTTTAGCTTGATTTGTTGTTGATAATTTAGCGGGGAAGCAGCTGGAAGTTGTAGCTATAAATGTCAATTAGTATCTAAACTTTATCATAGTAATAGCTGTATAATAGCTATAGATACTAACTGCCATCTACAACTTCTAGCTACTAAAAATTAGTCAATTAACTCTAAATATCAATATGAAATCAATTTTATATAGTTAACAACTAGTTTGATACAGTAAATAGCTATTATATAGCTAGTTACCGTGATATAGTTCTTATATAGATATAGTTCTTATGTAGATATAGTTCTTATGTAGATATAGTTCTTATATAGATATAGTTCTTATATAGATATAGTTCTTATATAGATATATTTCTTATATAGATATAGTTCCTATATAGATATAGTTCTTACATAGATATAGTTCCTATATAGATATAGTTCCTATATAGAAATAGTTCTTATATAGATATAGTTCTTATATAGATATAGTTCTTATGTAGATATAGTTCTTATGTAGATATAGTTCTTATATAGATATAGTTCTTATATAGATATAGTTCTTATATAGATATAGTTCTTTTATATAGTTAATCACTTCAAGGCTTATGGATTTCTTCATCTATATAGTAGTAGAGATATATAGTTGTATAGGAAACCACAAACCTTTTTGTCTTCTTGCTTCCTTTTTTCCTTTCATTCTTCATTCCACTCTTCCTTCTTTTCTTTCTTCCTTACTTCGTTTCTTCCTTCCTTCCTTTTTTCCTTCCTTTCTTCCTTTCTCTCTTCCTTCCTTTCTTTCTACCTTGCTTCCTTCCATTCTTTCTTCCTTTCTTCATTCCTTGCTTCCTTTCTTCATTCCTTGCTTCCTTCCTTCCTTTTTCGTCTCTTCCTTTCTTCCTTCCATTTTTCCTTCCTCTCTTCTTTCCTTTCTTCCTTCCTTCCCTCCTTCCCTCCTTCCTTCCCTCCTTCCTTCCCTCCTTCCTTCCTTCCCTCCTTCCTTCCCTCCTTCCTTCCCTCCTTCCTTCCCTCCTTCCTTCCCTCCTTCCTTCCCTTCTTCCCTCCTTCCTTCCCTCCTTCCCTCCTTCCTTCCTTCCTTCCTAAGACCAACTCTCTCATAGGCATCAATAATAGATCATGCCAGCAACTCGTTTCATAAGCTTTCAGCTTGCATTCACCTCTCCTCTATACCCTGCTCTCCAAACTCTCTAACTATCAGTTCTACCCATTAAACAAGCCTAAGTTTATATAACTATTATAGCTATACTAGTTATATACTATATAGTTAAAGCTCTATACTTATGGCTAAGATATCCAATTCCCCTCCTTTGCCCATGAGTAGTCATAGTCATAGTCATAGTCATAGTCACTAACTCAGTTAAGCTGGCTATAAAAATATCTTTTTAGCTTTTTGACGAAGACAAACAAAAACAAAGCGAGCCGAAATCCCAAACAAAAAGAAGCTAAAAAAAAGGCTAAAAAAAAAGCCGATAGCATGTGCATAATTAACGTTTAGGGCTTATGAATAATGCAGTCTCGCTGCCGCCGTGGTAGGCGTTCAAATTTGATGGGCGTGACCTCGTGGGCGGGGCGGTGGGCGGTGGGGCAGCGACGTCGCCGTTGAATCTTTCGGCTGGTTATATGACATGACATAAGCGCTTGAATAATACAAAGAATGGAAAGTAAATTGGATACGAATTCTACAAAATGCATGGGCATGCATGAGTGTGGTGCGAGTGGGTTGCGAGCGGGTGGGTGGCTCTTGGCCGAAAGCCAGCCAACATGTGACATGTGCGGCAATTAATGCCGTTAATTATTAAAGTTAACACCCAAAAGCGACATGCACAAGTCAAATAAATAAACACGCAGCCAACCAAACGAGTCATTGGCTTGCCGCACACACAGCAGGCAGCAGGCTCCCGCCAGAGCCCAAGCTTGTTAAGCAGCGAGAGGGAGAGGGAGGGAGAAAAAAAGAATGGAAAGCCGAAGCCGAAGCCTGAGCCGGAGCCCGAGCCCCGAAAAATGAAAAGCCAAACAACGCCCCAACAATTAAGGACAATGCGTGCTAATTTCAAACGAAAACTCCCAGCGTCGCCAGCTGAAAAAACCCCCAAAGCAGGTGAAGAGAGAGAGAGGTAGCAGCGAGAGAGAGGGAGAGAGAGAGAGAGAGTGGGGCTGAACAGGTTGAGCAGCAGCAGAGCGACAATTGAGGGAGCTGCGCGGCAGCCAGTAATAATGATTTTTATTTATAAACTGGCAGCAGAGGAGCAGGACGACAAACAGGCAGCAGCAGCAGCAGCAGCAGCAGCAGGACCCATGCGTGCCACGCTGGGATTGTGATGGCGGGAGGGGAGGGGCTAGGCGCATAAGAAGGACAGTTGGCACATAAATAATTTACACGCCTGTGCCGCAAGGCACATATCCTTGCTGCTGCTGCTGCTGCTGTTGCTGCTGTTGTTGTTGTTAAGCACTGCTGACATAATTTCATAAACCAACACACACACACACACACACACACACACACACACACACACACACACACACACACACACACACACACACTCTCACACATAATACTAAATATTTTTAGTTTTTGACATTTTCTGTTGTTTTCAGGAAATGGGCGAAACGAACAAAACTTTGTTAGTTTTTTGGTAGTTGGCTTTTACGTGTTTAGTTCGCTTGTTGTTGTTGACATTTTGTTTAAGGAAATTATATGATTTTTTTCTGCTCTCGAGAAGGGTTAACTTTCAGAGCGAGAGGGAGGGAGGGAGAGGGAGTTCCTCCCTCTATAAATAGCTCAGCTCGTATTGATTTTTTATAGTCTCTGCTTATCTCTGTTTATTGCGTGTCAATCAAATTAGCCCAGGCCTGATCTAGCTATATATATATATATATATATGTATATATAGCAGATCGGCTCAGTTTAATGCTTTGCCATAAATTCACACGTGAAACTGATGCCCAAACATAATTAGCTCCAGCTCTCTGGGCATTTGCATTAACAGATTTCGAGCTGATTTTGTTTTACGAGCGCGCGCGTGTGTGTGTGTGTGTGTGTGTGTGTGGGTTGGCCCCTTTTATATATGCATCTTTGGGGTATTTGTTTAATATTATTGTGAGTTTTTATTGCTCTTGTGTAAACAATGAAAGCAGCTGAATAAAAATACTTGACAATGACCAAAAATTTGGAAAAACCGGCAGCCAGTGATCAGCGTGATGACGATCGCATTGCCAAGGCGTTCATTAGTTCTCATTAAAGAAAGGGCAATGTGAAGAAAACGGGGAGAGATCGCATGAGCCGAATGATAAACGCATTTATAAACAAAGCATTTTTCAACCGAAACCATAACGAAACACAGGGAATTCAGGGAAAGAGAACTGGTTTCTTTCTCTTACTCTTACTCCTCGTCGCTACGGTTCACTCGATATGTCCACTCGTCGTCTACAGCTAATGAACTCTATTAATAATGATGGCATGCGATATCTCACAGATACAACAGATGCCCATAGCAAATATATATAGATTCATGTATGTATATATATATATATATAGTTATAGTTGTATATTTGATTTGATTATTGCAATAGTTTTGGGTCGGCTCTCGGACTCTCGTGGGTGGCCCCCACAAGGCGAGTTCATTTTGTTGATTGAGCCAGCGACACGGTCGCAGCGGGCTCTTATCTTACAGCTTTTAAGCACAAACGAGCCGCAAATGAGGCGCGACCATGTCAAATATCGATAAGCGAGCCAGAGCCAGAGCCAGAGTCAGAGTGAGAGAGAGAGAGAGAGCCGCTTTCTGTCCACTCATCGCGCGTGGGTGTTTACACGCTGAGAACTGGCGAGAAGGGCCCATAAAATGTATCGATAACAAAGTGCGCATTTGTTAAACGTTTACCCAATCGACGGGCCAATAACGATGTCTCAACAAATGAATCAGATTTCCTATTGGAATGAGAGATAGTAACTCTCTCCCTCTCTCTTTCTCTCCCTCTCTATATATGTATCTAGCAATCAGGTATGTGCCTCACCGTGTCTGCAACTGCTTTAAGACCTTTTTAATGGCCGTTGCATGAGAATCACATAGAGAGGCTGTTGTCAGTAGCAAAAGCCCTTTTGGATGGGGTCGGGTCGCCCCGAGATAACTTACATATTTGTAGTGTTCGGCGTCCAGCGCCAACGAGTGCATTGAAGTGCATTTCAAGCACACTTCGAGCACTCACATTCGCAGTAACAGCTGGCAGAGCAGGTGGAGTGGGTGGCGCGGGTGCGGAGTACGTGAAGTGCGCACCACCATAAACTTGTAATGCTCAATGGACAAGTGGTGCAGAGTAGACCCTTACAACCAATCGCGCTGTTGGCTCTCATGTTTGTTATTTTGTTGAATGCATTTTTATAACAATTTAATTATATTTATGTCGTTTATAAACGTGCCGAGAATGGCAGCTCGAGGGTGGCTGGGTGGTGTTGGGAGAGGATGGCTCTGGCAAGCTGCTCATTCAAGCCAAAGTAATGCACAAGCAGCTGAGAGCTCATGTTGTCCTTTCGCTATGCGAGCGATGCGCTCGGCCCAAAGCCAATGTCAATGCACATAACGGCGTCCATTACACGCAACAGCAGCAACACACAACAATAATAACAAAAGAAAATGGCGTCTGGCGACAATATGTGCGTGTGTGTGTGTGTGCGAAATTATTTTTATTATTTTACACAATTTTTATATGAAAGTCAAATGCGAACAGCAAAAAAAAAATGAGTAAAGTAAAAAAGTTTACAGCGAAGCATAAATATTTAGTATATTGCAATTGTTATTGTTGTTGTTGTAGTAGTAGTCGTAGTTGTTGTTGTTGTTGTTGTTGTTGTTGCGGCTGCTCTTGTATTTAATGAGATTTTTGAACTTTTCGAAAAGCGCCTCAAGCGCGCTGCCCTGTCGAACACACACAACACACATGAAACTTTGTCATTCAATAAACACACACATTTATATATATATATATATATATATATATATATATATATATATATATATATATATATATATATATATATATATATATATATATATATATATATATATATATATATATATATATATATATATATATATATATATATATATATATATATATATATATATATATATATATATATATATATATATATATATATATATATATATATATATATATATATATATATATATATATATATATATATATATATATATATATATATATATATATATATATATATATATATATATATATATATATATATATATATATATATATATATATATATATATATATATATATTTATTTATTAAAAATTGTATTTCCATACAGTTTAGAATTTCCTTGGCTCAATATGCGCATATTTGAAAAATATTTATCTAAAATTGTTTACTTGCGGCAAAAATAATCAATTTTTATTCAAATAAATTTAGCATATATATTTGAGCTTGCAAATATTTGTATAGCATATAAAAATATTTATATAATTATTTAAAATATGTAAAATAAAAAATATGTGCATACTAAAATACAATTTAAAAATATATATATTCTATTATATTAGTATAATAATATTAAATACAGTGCTGTCTGGGTATAGTGACTACCCAAAATTTGTACATAGTGGAAAATCGAAAACTTCTAAATAATGAACCGAATTTTTTCAGCATTTTTCTTACTTAATTACTTAATTCAAAATAAAAGAGGAGATTTCCCTTATTTGTATTTTTGCTGTCGTCCCGTAAATTCCTTTCGTTAAAGGAAAAGTTAGCGTTGATCTTAATACTGTAAAAACTACTGAAGCCATTGGGCTGAGGACAACATTAATGACTATTATAGCGCTATACAAGTAATGCCTACTCCACGGCGAAAGTCGCTTTCTGAACGCAAGAAGCAGACGTCAATTCGCCAATACTTTAAAAAGGCAAATATAATATTGTGTTTTCTTATTTGATTTTTTAAGCGAGCGAATTTGAGTCTTGATAAAGTGCATAACCTCGACATAAGAGGCCAGGCCGTGCAATTATTAGTCCACCATACCATATAAAAAATATTTTAATAAATATATAAAATAATAGAAGAAATATTTTTATAATTATTTTATATTATAAAAATATTTGAATATTTATATAAAATAATCTACAAAATATGTTTTGCTTACAATATTAAATACTATAAAAAATACTTATATTTTCCATTTATATTTATATTTTTCCCAAACAATAAATAATTTAATAAATTTCGAATTAAACAAAAATATGATAAATCTCTCAAGTTTCGCCTTTAGGGCAAAGGCAAATTGGAATTTTAAAATATAATTCGAGCTGTGTGTGTTTACCTTCACTCAGCTGGGTCAACATTCAATCTGGTTTCAAGTCTAGTCAATGATTAAATGCGTTTTTTCCGCACTGCGAATCAATTAAGCCATGAAAAAATGTATAGAAAAACACATAAAAATTGATATTTTTTTTTAGTATTTTCATTAGTTAACTGTATTTAATTTTAATTTGCATTAAATGCTTTTAACAAGGTAAATAAAGTGGGAAAAAAGACGAGCTATTTTCAATGGGCAATTAGCGCGAACTATTTGTTAATAAGGGATTAATAATGGCAACAGAGCTATTAGCCGGAATGCAAACGTGTTTACCGAAATGCTCTTAGCCAGGCCAAGTCCAAGTCTTTAAGTATTTAATTAAACAAATTGCAGCAATTCTAATCAAAATTTTTGGTATTTTTTGCAGCTTTAACTCGTGCTTGAACTCGGTTGACGCTTTGCCAGAGGAGCAAAAGGTAAGTTTCATATATATATATATATATCTATTGTGCTGTCATTGCCAGAAAACATATTTCTCACGCACGCAGGGAGAGGGCGAGAGAGAGATAGAGAGAGAGAAGGGGGAGCTGCTTATAATAATAATACGATTTATCAAATGCACGTAAATTACAATAAATTAAAGACGAAATTAATATTAATGACCAAGACTGGCCGAGACACACACAAAGAGGTATACGAGTGTGTGTGTGTGTGTGTTTATCTAAATACAAGATATATTTATGTATATATATATCTATATATGTATGCACATGCATATGGCTAGCTTCTGTGCTGCTTGTCGTGTGCCCTTCGACTCGTTGTCCTTTAGACAATTACCAAATTAAGTGCATGCCTGTGTCTATGGCTCTCTCCACCTCTCCCTCTCTCTGTCTCTCTCTCTCTGTCTGTCTCTCTCTCCTGTGCGGAGATCTTAAATATGAAAATCGTTCTTTTGATTGCAAATTCGCCTATTTGCATGGCATTTGTGGAGCCGGAGAGCGTAGACCGCAGCTAATAAGCTTCGGACTGCTATAATTGCGGCAAAACTGCAAAGCCAACAAATCGCCAGTGCGATTGAACTAACTGCTTTTGTCGGGGCGTTGTGTGACCAAATGGGCGTGGCCTTCCACTCGCCTGCCAGACCAGAGATGAGCAATACCAAAAAGACTCGCAAAGACTTGGGCTGGTCTTCAAACTGAAATTAATATAAAATATTAAAAATTAAATATAAAACATAAAGTATAAAGTATATAATATAAAATATAAAATATAAAATATAAAATATAAAATATAAAATGTAAAATATAAAATATAAAATATAAAATATAAAATATAAAATATAAAATATAAAATATAAAATATAAAATATAAAATATAAAATATAAAATATAAAATATAAAATATAAAATATAAAATATAAAATATAAAATATAAAATATAAAATATAAAATATAAAATATAAAATATAAAATATAAAATATAAAATGTAAAATAAATAAAATGTAAAATATAAAATATAAAATATAAAATATAAAATATAAAATATAAAATATAAAACAAAAAATATAAAATATAAAATATAAAACAAAATATAAAATATTAAATATAAAATAAAACAAAATATAAAAAATAAAATGTAAAATATGAAATATAAAATATAAAAAAAATATAAAATAAAGTATAAAATATAAAATATAAAATATAAAAAATATTAAATATTAAATACAATAAAATACTTACAAATTTTGCTTTTCTCTTAAGTATTATTTGAGTAAATAAAATATTATATCTACAATAATATTACATACATATATATATTTATTTATTTATCAAGTCTTCACCGTAAATAGCTTTGTCATTGCGTATACTCAGTATATTGCGCATACGCAGGCTGATAATGATATATAAATATCCATATACATATATCCCAGGGCATATGGCATCTGCAGTTTGTGTTCGCATTAGATCACTGTTTAACCTTATCACAGTTTGGCGTTGAGTCACGGAATACGTTTGGCGTGCAGAGCTCGATTCGATTGGTTCTGTTGCTTCAGCTGAAACTGGCAAATTTTGCATATTTGATGAGTCTGGTGTGGGGCCAACGCAGTCAATGCTTTCTCTATGCATCTCTCTCTCTCTCTCCCTCTCTCTCTGTCTCTGTCTCTGTGTGCACCTGTGTCTGTTGCTGAGTTTTCGGGCTCATTGTTGCTAGCTTGTTGAGTTGCAATTTGGCTAACAAATTATGCAACAGCAACAAGCCAACACACACAAAGACGCAACAAGAACAACAACAACAACAACAATGAGCAGCAACAACTGCGCCACAGTGACCCAACTGCGCCCCAATTGCTGGGCATAGCTTGGTGGGCCATTGACTTGTGTCGGCCTCGTACGTTGCGGCGCTGCCTCCATCCGTCCGGCTCTGTTAAATAATTGTAATTTATGGCATTTTACACATATAAATATATGGAAATCAATAAATTTAATACACCCAGTGAGAGAGAGGGTGAGGGTGAGGGGTATCAGGGCATAGTTACACTTGCATGGGCAATTTCCCCAATAGACCTGCGTTCGGTTTGGCTTTTTGGTCAGCAGTTCATTTACACGCACTATAAATTGCATTTGGCCAGCTCCCCAGTTGCCAAGTTGTGCCCTTAATGTGCCACGCCCAGCCCCCAACTCTCTCCCTCTGTTGTTATTGGGCCTTTAACAATTATTTGATGTTGTCCAATTTGAATTTGAAGGTAAACTGAGCGCTGTCCGCCCCACTGGCCACTGACCACTGACCCATTGGGAGAACTAGCCTCTAGGCAATTTTTACATTGCTCTCTGACTGCACCTTTTTTCAATGATTGCATTTTGACTTTTAAATATGCACAATATTTTGCATTTCAATTGCGGTTTTCATACACACACACACACACACACACAGAGAGAGAGAGATAGCCACACGCACACACATGCACAGAAAACGTAATAACTCTGTCAATTTGCGTTGTGCCTGCGGCGTCTCATTCATGACGTGTTGACAAATCGCGCGAGGAGCTCGAAAAGTTGCCAAACGAATTTAGCGAAGCCGAAAAAGCACTCCACAAAATGTAGCATAAATAACCGATGCATAAATAATAATAAAAATAATAATAAATAATAATAAATATATTTGGGATTTTCATAATATTTAAAGCTTAAAAATATATATATATGTAGATTTTATATGAATCTAAATTAAAAAACATAAAAATTACAAAAAGTAAATTTAGAATTTATTATTTTAGATTGAATATCGAATTTATATATATATATATATATATATATATATATATATATATATATATATATATATATATATATATATATATATATATATATATTTTAAATTTAGAATTTATCTTTTTTATAATAATATATTTTGGATTTTTATAAATTTAAAAGCATTTCACAAATTAATTTTTATATAATTAAAAATTCAGAAAAATATTTAAAATTTAAAAACATATATATTTAATATGATCAATTTAAAATTATAAATTTAAAATTTAAAAGCATTTCCCAAATTATTTTATTTTTTACTATAAATTAAGAAATATTTAAAATAAAAAAATATTTTATGTGATTATAAATTAAGAAATATTAAAAACTAAAAAATATGTATATATATATTTTATATGATTATAAATTTAGCACTTATCATTTTAGAGTGAATATCGAATTTATATTTTTTTTAAGTTTAGAATTCATAATTATTTTTAATTTTTTTTAGTATATATATATTTATATATTTTTTTATAGTTAGAATTATATTTACAATTTTTTTTTATATTTAGATTTTTTTTTTATATTTAGATTTTTTTATATTTTGATTTTTGTTTTATATTTAGAATTATATTTAAAATTTTTTAAATTTCATTCTGATATAAAGGTGATTAATTAGTGTGAAAGTAGACACCTAAACAGATGCATTAATTTAAAAAAAAGTGGTTAGCAGTATGCAGTTTAACTATAAAAATAAAAAATATATATACATATATCAAAAATATTTTATTTTTTATATTACAAATTTCTAGCAATTAAATACAAATTTCCAAGAAATATACATATAATTATAAAACTAAATATATATACACAAATGAAGAAAATAATAAGTAAACAAAAAAATAAATAAATAAAATAAAAATAAACAGCCTGCTTTCAATAATTCAATAATTTTTCAATAATTTTGGTGTACTTATTGTTTTCATCATGAGTGTATATAAATTCCAATCCGTTCCATCTCTTATCTGTACAAAAAAATCTCTTGCTGCCCAATCTGAGCGGAGTTTACAACAATTTTCACGTACAAATTTAAAATTGCCGCAATAAAAAAACATTTCAATCACAAATATTTAACAAGAGCTATGTCAGCAACCATACCTCGTTACTATATATATATGCATATATATATATATATATATATTTATATTTTTCTTTATTAATTTTTTGTCGCATATTAAAAAAGTGAAGAAAAAAACATTTGCCATGTGTCATCAAATTTCCTCGTGTTTATTTTGTGTTTTTATTAAATTTCCCCCATTTTTCATAAACGTTTTTTTTTTTTTTTGTGTCTTCTGCCAATAGAAGTTTGAGTCGTTTGTCGCTGTGAAATGCGTGTTTTATGCGTTTTGTCATTAAAAGTCCAAATTAATTAAATTGTATCATTGATAAACGCGTTTTTCTGTTACTATTACTATTATTCTATTGTCATAATTGCGAAATGCAAACGGACGGATGGGTGGACGTAGAGCTAGAGCTAGGCCTGGGCTCAAATTGAATTTGATTTGAATTGAATCTATGACCGCTTATTTGTAATATATAGATAGAGATATATGCTGTATATAGAGAGAGAGAGGGAGGAAGAGAGCTTAACCACACCTCAACCCTACTGTCTATATGCACTGGCCTGGGCTGGGACGGGCTGCATCATATGAGACCTTTATATGCCCCAAATGGGTGTAAAAGGGTGTAAAATGATCAAGATATAAGAGATAAGAGATGAGAGCTGAGAGATGAGAGATGAGAGATGAGAGAGAGGAAGAGAGTAAGAGTAAGAGAGTAAGAGTAAGAGTAAGCCTTTCTCTAAAAGATAATCAAGAACTCAGCTTAAAGCTGCTGCACATCTACTCAACTCTATATCTAGCTATCATTCCATATGTTAGAGTATTTAATATTCGGCAACTGGAGATTTTGCCACGTTATTCGCTGCTTTCTTTTATTTTTGGTCGTTTACCGCCTGGTGTGAAATGTAATTATGGCGCCTTGTGACAGCCGGTCAACTTCATTCAACGTCCATTAACTTGGCCCCCACTTCACATCTAAGACAAGCGTCGTCAGTCGCCAACCGCCACACGAGCTCCACTCTCACCCACCGCCCACACCCACCCGTCAGCTGGCTCGTTCAGTCAGTCAGCTGCGCTTGTTGCATTTTTCTCGTTGGCTTTTGGCCTTTTGTTTATTTTCTTTTTATGTGTTGGCTCAGCTGGACATTCCGCTCCCCCTCTCTGTGCACAGCCAAAAGGTGAGAGAGCCGGGGCAGGGCTGAGCCAAAGGCAACTCGAGCATTCCCGTGCTGGTCACGTATGATGACCCAAATGTGCGCGGCGGCACCTCCTTCGGCTCGTCCAGCGTGTTGCAGTGTTTGTTATTGCTGTTGCCGTTGCCGTTGCTGTTACTGTGTGTTTTTAATAAAATTTATTACACTCTCACATGACAAACAACAAACACCCCAGCGCGCTCACCAGCCCTCGACCCGAGCGCCTTACATATTTGTCTAATAGAAAAATTATGGGCCAAGGCGACGTTCTCTAGTGGTGTGGCGGACGTGTGTGTGCGTGTGTGAGTGTGTGTGTGTGTGGCGTAGGCCTTAATTTTTATACGCATTCCAAGTCTCTCTCTCCCTCCCTCACTCTCCCTCTCTCTGTCGCTCTTGTCTTTGCCTCGTTTGCCCCATAATTATAACATAAAAACTTTTTATTGAAATGCTGAGGCATTTTTATTTACGTCTCTCGCTGCGAGTGGGGGTGGCGGGGGCTAGTGTGTCTACCCTAATAACAGTTAACGTTTACACACACACACACACACACACAGAGAGAGAGAGAGAGAGAGACAGTCAGGCACACGCATGTGTATTTAGTATTAGCCACAAACCAAATTGAATAAAAGTAATAAACATTTATTTCATTAATTCATATAGTTCAGCGCCTGCCGCATATTGCTATATATATTTTACAGATTATATATATATACATATATATATAGTTTGATATATGTGCTCGCTAGATAACAGCCATTAAAAATGCACACACCAATTAGCCAAATTCAATTTGCCTTTCGGCTCCACGCTAAACGCAAATCAGCTGCAAAAAGGTAACAACAAGTTGCAATGGAGCTTCAACGACTGCTCAATACTCGCTTGGGCTGCGAAGAGCAGCAAGTGTGGGTGAAAAGAGAGAGATAGAGGGAGATAGAGGGAGAGCCTAGAGCAGATATATGTATATCTATATACAATTCTTAGTAAATCAGCTCTAGCACTACTCTTGAGCTAGATTCTTCTCTCACTTCTTTAGACACAAATATATATTATATACATAGATATATGTAAATATATATCGTGTCGATATATTAGCTGTATATATTCTATATATGGCTGCTACCATTGCAGAGAGACAGAGAGAGAGAGAGAGAGACAGGGAGAGCTTGACAGCTTGTCTTATGTTAGTGTTATATATATATATATATATATAAATATATATAATATCCAACTTCCATATATATATAAAAATCTATATCGAATCCATCTTCCATATGTACATATAAATATATCAAATCCAACTTCCATCCAATCCCATACGCCCGCTTGTGCGCCAGCGAATAGGTATAAGACAAAGAGACATGTGTGAAAGCAATAATTTGCAGCTAAATTGAAACAATATCAAAATGGCAGCAGTCACAATAGCAAAAGCAATGGACGTCATTCGACAAAGTTTTGTTAGTTTTAATTATTTTGTTTTTTTTTTTCTTTTCATTTAGATTTTATTTGGCAAAGTCCAAGTCGAATGCGAAGCAAATGTAAAAAAAAAAATCATTGAAAATTTGCTTTAGTTGCAGATATTTGTTGGTAATTGAGCAGATGCTGGGGCAGCTGTCGAGCTTAACAGGCGCATTTAACATGATGTCAAGGCTTAACATGCGAGCTCTCGAGCAGAGGAATTGATGGGGGCTGCTGCGGTTGCAGTTGCAGTTGCAGTTGGACAATTGATTCAATAATTCATTGAACTGCAAGATGAGCCGAGCGCTGAGTTGCAGCCAGCTATAATTCCCAACTGGTTCCAGACATGCAACTGCCTTTTTTTTTTTTTTTTCTTCTGCTGTTGTGTACAACATGATTCTCGCATTATGAGCGAGCGAAGCGTATTTAAGGTATGTGTGGGCGGGCAGAGCGCTCATTAGTCTGCCTCCTGCCCGCTGTCTCCTTCACACTGTAAGCAGCTCGTTCTCTGCTATACGCGCACACAATGCCAATGTGTAATGGAGTGGAGTGCATCAAATGGCACACACGCCAAAGCTGCATTAGCACCACACAGCGACGGCAAATCTGATAGAGAGAGAGGGAGAGTGGGAGAGTCTCTCCAACTGCCAGGGAAATGCTGGGTTTTTAATGAAAAATTGCCAGGGCGTTATTTGTTTAATGCGCTTCATCAAACAAGAGCACAGCGCCACATATAGTTTCCATATCTCCGGAAAGCAGCAGCCCAACCCCTCGACTAAAGGCAGTTCCTGTGCTGGAGCAGGTGCTGCTGTTGCTGCTGTTGCTGCTATTCAATTTGCTTTCAATCGGGTTAAATAAAAATGCTGAAAGCGAAACCACTAAATGGCTGGAGAGAGTAGAGTGTGTGAGTGTGGTTGCGTGTGTGTGGGTGAAAAATGTTAATAAATTATGATATTTGCGGGACCGTGTGAGGAAAACTGATACACACACAGGCAGGTTTTTATTCAGCTTCACCTTATGAAGCGCTCTCATGTGTCACGATAGAAAACAATTTCAGTGTGTGGTGGACAGCAAGCAGCTCGTGTTCTTGAGTTTTGGTTTTTGTGGTTGATAGCTCACAGTCAGTGTGAGTGCTTTATGGGTTACAAAACATTTATATATATATATATGTATATGGAGAACTCGGACTGCCGCTCTGACATGCGACACACACAACAAAGGAGAGCACGACGTGGAAACAATAATTAAAAATCTCACTCGTTCATAACGTCGCCGTCAACGTCGGACGCCAGCTTGTCAGTTTGGGTTTCTGGCTTATTTTGTCCGCAGAGCAGCATGCACTGCAAGAAAATAAACACAAGTTCTCGAAACTCAATTCGATCTCATCACTACTCACATGAAACTTTAGAATTTCACAGCATCTCTGTTATGGGCGACAACTTGCTGAAGTTTTCGTGGTGAGTTGATCCTAGTTCATTGAGAATTTTGATAAGATTTGCGCTGAATTAAGTGTGGATGCTGCCTGTGCTTCAGTTTTCGTATTTGGCGTATCGGAAGTTCATATCTTCCGTTCTGTTCCAATTCAAATTTAGATATAAAATTTTGCTAGATTCCGAAACTCTTTATAAATGCCAAACGGATCTCTGCACCCAAGGCGTTGCTTCATTAACGATCACGCCTGCTCCTAGAGTCGGAAGTGGGAGAAGAGTGGAAATGGAGAAATGGAATCATGAATAGAAATCATATATAGGTATAGATATAGGCAATTATTGCCTGGTAGTGACAATTATGATGATAATAATAATAATATAATGCTGATGATAACTATTCTCTTCATATTCATTGGTTATTAGTTATGAATCATTGGCTAGAAGCTATTAGGTATTAGCCACTAGCCATTAGCCATTAGCAATTAGCCAGTAGCCATTGGTCATTAGCCATTAGCAATGCGCCATTAATCATTAGCCATTAGCTAACAGCTATTAGCCATTTGCTATCCGATATTAGCCATTAGATATGAGCCATTATTCATTAGTCATTATTCATTAGTTATCAGCCATTAGTTATTAGTCATTCGTCATTCGTCATTAGTCATTAGTTATAAGTCATTCATCATTATCCATTCGTCATTCGTCATTAGTCATTAGTCATAAACTATCAACCATTAGTCATTATCCATTAGCTATCCAATATTAGCCTAAAGATATTAGTCATGAGTCATTAGCCATTAGTCATTAGTCATTAATCATTAGTCATTAGTCATTAGTCATTCACCATTATCCATTCGTCACTATTCATTAGCTGTCAGCCATTAGCAATTAGCCATTAGCCATTGGTCATGAGTCATTAGCCATCCAATATTAAGCTATAGATATTAGTCATGAGTCATTAGCCATTAGCTATCCAATATTAGCCCATTGATATTAGTCATGAGTCATTAGCCATTAACCATTAGCCATTAGTCATTAGCCATTAGTCATTATCATTAGTCATTAGCCATCCAATATTAAGCTATAGATATTAGTCATTAGCCATTAGCCATTAGCTATCCAATATTAGCCTATAGATATTGGTCATGAGTCATTAGCCATTAGTCATGAGTCTTTAGCCATTAGTCCTTCATCAGTATCCATTCGTCATTCGTCATTAGTCATTAGCCATAAGTCATTAGCCATTAGCCATTAGTTATTAGTCATTAGCCATTGGTCATTAGTCATTAGCCGTCCAATATTAAGCTATAGATATTAGTCATTAGCCATTAGCCATTAGCTATTTAATATTAGCCTATAGATATTAGTCATGAGTTATTAGCCATTAGCCATTAGCCATTAGCCATTAGTCATTAGTTATTCATTAGCTATTAGTTATTAGCCAATATCTACCAGTTATTGGCCAATAGTTATTAGCTGTTAGCTATTACCGAATAGTCATTAGTTATTAGCTGTTGATCATTAGTCATCACTCACTTTGGTAGTGGAGGCTTGTACTTCATGCGCGCCTGCATACGCTGCTTGGCCTGTTGTATGTCGTCGTTGTCGTAGCCAATGGTGAAGGAGGCCTCAGCGGTCTTCTCCCTGCAGAACGTCGTATGGTTTTCTATTGCCTTGAGGCTGAAACTGCGATCGCAATGCGGGCAACGCTCCAATGTAGGGTTGCCATGGCGGTTGCGCTGTGCGGGCTCACGGTTGGGGGTTGACGATGGTTTTGGTGGCACTGATTTGCGTTTGGCCCCTTTGGACGTTTCCGGCTTGGCTGGAGCAGCGGTGGCTGCACCATGCTGCAGCGCGGCATCAATTGCGAGCATTTGGGCACTCTTGTTGCTCACTTTGCTCTGGGAATGGGACGAGGAGAGTGCGCGTTCGGCGCCTTGCAAGCGATTGGTGCCCATGTTGAAATATTTGAAGCCCTCGCGACGCTGCAGCGACGAATCGAATACCTGTCGTTTCTTGAGGCCCCTGGCACAGATGTCCACGTGCTTGCTCAAGACGCTTGCACTGAAGGTGCGATGGCAGTGGGGACATGCCTTCAGTGGCTCATCACAGCAATCACAGAGAGCGCCAGCGGTTGCCATTTCGCGTGCGGATGGATCGAGAGACGAAAATTTTACGAAAGACGCAGAGAAAATTTGGAAGAAAAAAAAAATTGCTAATTTCTGTATAACGTTGATTGTTACAATGTAAAATTTGATATATATATATACTTAATCACGAGCCGACCGATACGTAGGTTAGTTCGTGCGACTTGCTTGTCAGAGAAGACTTTGATTTTGGATGGCGAAGCCCTTTTATAGGCTTTTATGTTGCTCCCGCAGGATTGAATTGTGAATTGAGAATCGAGAATGTGTTGTGTGTCGAATCGATTGTGTGAGAGAACTGAGCTCTGTAGAGCTAGACGAGTCGGCAGGAAACCTAGATGTAAGTAGAAAAGGCTACTTGTGAGGACAAATTCCCATCTCTCTCTCTCTCTCTCTCTCTCTCTCTCTCTCTCTCTCTGGTATAAGTTGACAGCACTGAAAAACAAAGCTAAGTTGATTAGACAACACTGTTTTCTTGCCCATCACTGTTAAATGAGTATGTTAACTAACATTTTTGGGCTCTGCTCTGTTAACCCAACAGCAGCAGCAGAAGACAGCTTAGAATCTATAGATATCTCTGACTTTTCCTCACTTTACAACTTTTATTTAAGTTAAGATAGTTAACAGCATGAAAGTTGCTTCATTTGCATGCAAACTGGCTTGCATTGGCTTAACATTGCACAAGCGGGAGAGCTGGCATCGTTTGATTTCGCTCAGTGTATGCTGCACGCAGCTGCGAGCCATTGCGTTCGACTGGACTGACTGGGAACTGCTTCAAGTCGCTCATTGAATTGAATGTTGAAATGGAATTATAAGACAGACAGCGCTTTATACAAATTATGGCCTGTGCTGGCCTCTACTGGCCTGGCCTGGCCTGGGCTTTTTCTTTGCTTCGCACGCTGCCTGCTCGAGCACTTGACAGGCGCTGGCTGGCCTGGGCTGCATTATGGCTGCCACCACGACGCGACGTCGTCCCCTCTTGCTACTCATGTTGCCCCATTCCGTTCCGGGTGCATTTAACGAACGCATTTCTCATATCTCTGCTCTCCCCTCTCTCTCTCTCTCTCTCTCTCTCTGTGTGCTGTGAAGTGATTTCCAAAATGATTATTTTTTGACACATGGGCCAACACCTGCATAGCATTTGACGTCGCGTTGCAGCTGCCAGTGCCAAAGAGCCGGCCGCCTTCAATATGCATCAAATGCCAGAGCCCCAATATGCCTCCCATCCCTCACTCCCTCCTCAGCTCCCGCCTCACACATGCGTGTGTGTTGTTTGTGTATAATTATATAATTTGACTGCTGCAATTATGTTGTTCTTCGTTAATTGAAATGTAAACGTCATCATTATGATAAGACGATGTCGAGGCCCGCTCCAGCGCAGCTTGTTGTTATTATTATTGTTAGCGTCGCTGGCGTTGGCATGCAACGGCGACGCCGACTGCAGCAGCGACTGCGACCGAGTCGATTCTATTTGTGGCGCGCTGCTGCAGCAGCACACGCGAGTCGCAAGGGCTAAGGCCCGATCGAGGCATAGTTTATGAGAATCCAATTGGTTGGGAGCTTAAGTGTTGGATAATGTACTAAAGGAGTATTGTAAGAGCTTAGCGATAGCTTACGGCCATATCGAATGGCGAATTGAGCAACTATCGGCTGTCGCAGCTAGCCTATCGATAGCAAATTGCAGAACTATCGATTGTTACTGCAGAGAATGTCACTGAGAACTAGAAATCGTTGTGGTAGAGTTCTGTAAAGTCATTTTCCACACAGCTTGCCTATCGATAGCAACAAAGCAAAACTATCGATTGTTGTGGCAAGACATATCACAGAGCTCTGGAAGTTTCTTTGCTGCAGCTATCGATAGAGGCTGCACTGCTTTGATGCCTGCTGCCGAGAGCTAACGTCAATTGTTTGAGAGACGGCGCCGCCGCATCAAAATTTCATTTCGTTCAACTTCAAGCTACAAGTTTTGGTTAACTTCAAATCGTTGCGATTCACGACTGCTGCAAGCCGACATTGAAAATGCTGGGCCAACGTTTGGGCCACCTCCGAGCTGTGGTAGCGGCCAAGAACTTGATCTCGTGGCGCCCGCTGGCGGCGCAGCATCTGGTGCGCGTTTACAGCACAAAGAAAATGAAAGAAGAGGAGCAGCAGCAGCAGCCGCAGCAGCAGAAGCAGAAGAAGGAGAAGAAGCCAATGCAGCAGCAGGAGCAGCAATCGCCGAAGAAGCCGCAGCAGCTGCAAGAATCATCGGAGCAGCAAGAACTATCGGAGCAGGCGCCGAAGCTGGCAGCTGCTGCGCCGGAGATTGATGCTTTGAAGCAGGAGCTGGCCAAGGCCAAGGCGGAGCACGGCACGCTGCTCGACAAGTACAAGCGAGCGCTGGCCGAGGGCGAGAATATGCGCCGGCGGCTGTACAAGCAGATCGACGAGGCCAGGATCTTTGGCATACAGGGCTTCTGCAGGGATCTGATCGAGGTGGCCGACGTGCTCGGCCATGCCACACAGGCGGTGCCCAAGGACAAGCTGCAGGCGAACCAGGACCTCAAGAATCTGTACGATGGCCTCAACTTGACGAGCGCCTCGCTGCGGCAGGTGTTCAAGCGGCATGGCATCGAGATCTTGGATCCGATCAACCAGAAGTTTGATCCCAATCTGCACGAGGCGCTCTTCCAGATGCAGGACACGACGGTGGATGCCAACACAGTGGTGCAGGTCAGCAAGTTGGGCTACAAATTGCACGAGCGTTGCATACGCCCCGCTCTGGTCGGCGTCTCGAAGCACTAAACAGCAAAGTCATCCACTTATCTCAGATATATATAGATATAGATATATATATATATATATATGCATATATGTGTATGAATATGCATTCCATTTCCATAATACCTGTCCACATGATTGCCAAGCACGCATTGTTCGCAAAATAGCCTTTGTCATGCCACACGAATTCACACAAAATTCACGCGGACAGCTCGAGAGCTCTCTTAATCATAAATAAATATATTCAGCTGGTACCGAAAGGAATTTCAGCAGCTTGTTGTGCTATGAGAAGCGCAAAGAAAGGCGCAAAAGGAAAAGGGAAGAAGCGTAGTTAGTAAAGCTAACTAAATTGTAATATAATGAGCAGTATGAGCTATGATATATATACATATATCTGGAGTATATATACATATATAATTTGATGGCAAATAATTGCTATTGGCCTGGCTTGGCATGTCAATCAAGCAGCTTACTTGTGAGAATCACATAGAGCGGCGCAATGGCAATTAAACAAAGGCGACGGAAACCCATTAAAATGCAGGCTGCGGCCAAGAACTACGGGCAAAAGTAGCAGAAACGCCGAAAATCAACAAAAACTTAGCAGACACACGGCTAGTGTGTGTGTGAGAGAGTGAGAGAGTGAGAGAGAGAGAGAGAGAGATAGTTGTGTGTGTGTGCGAAAGTGCGCACAAATATTTTCAATTACAAATTGTATTTTTCCGTTTAGATAAGCAAAATTTATGGCAGTTCCAGCAGCTCAGGGCAGGCAGCTCTGCTTGCAGACGCCCTCTCTCCCTCTCTCTCTCTCTCTCTCTCTTTATCTCCCTCTCTCAAGTGTAAGCAGCTCCAGTTGCCGTTCAATGGCTTCGCCTTCGATCGTCCTGCGGCAACAAACACTTTTGCGCTTCGCCGGCGACGCAGTTGTAAACAAGGCTGCAACACGGCAAGAAAAAAGAAAAAGAAAAAGAAAAAAGGAAAATCGAAAAGAGGAAGAAAATGAAAAAGGAGCAGCAGACGACAAGGACCAAAGACGCCAAGCGGCAAAAAGCGAGCCGCCCAGAACGTAGAAAAACTACGGCAAAGATGAAATGACGTACAGATTTACAGAGTATTTTCCTTTACGTGCTTTTGTGGCGCCGCCAAATGTCACGTACGCCAGACACCACCCAGGCGCAGGTGGGGCAAACTGTGCAAATATGTGTGTGTGTGTGTGCTGGGGGGCGTGGCATATCGCTGGGCTGCTGGCTCTCGTGCTCGTGCTGGCCCCAGACATGAAATGCAATGCGAGCGAAATGCCTCGCAACTTATTACAAATGAAGACTCGGGGACAAGGCCACGCTTAGCCTGCCATGCAGTGGCCCAAAAATTCATGGCACGCCCACTGGCCAACGGTCAGAACCAGCCGCCCATCGAGCGTCGCGGCGCGTTCGCAACGATTTGTAAGAAAAGTTTTCACTTGGCGCTCTCCCGGCCACAGTACGCAAAATGCCTGCACTTCAAATTGAATTAGAGTGAATATTTTTGAGGGGAGGGAGAGTGGTGGGTGGGTGGTGGTGGGGCTCTGACAACGTGCCGTTGGTTGACAAAAGGTGCGGGCGCAAAAAGAGAAAGAAAAGGAAAAAAGTTTCAACCTCTGCGGCATATTAAAACCGAAATTTAGTTAAAGTTGAAGGTGTTGCGGCAACGACTGGGCGTGGCATCCGCAGTGCTTGGACACGGCACGTTTGTCGCTGTCATTTGCTTATTTTAATGTTTTATTGATATATCGTTTATACACACACACACACACATATATATATATATCGTATTCAAATTTCCAATCACGTGCGACGGAAATGACAGGCGAGCGAGGGAGAGAGACAGGCAGGGAGAGTGTGAGAGAGAGAGAGAGAGCGAGCGTCAAACAGTTGCATTAAAAAACTCTTAACACGATCGTCGCTTAAATGTTATTAGCCAATTATCGATCAGCCAAATATACATATATGTATATGGATAGACATGTACTATATGCGTATTTATGGCCATGCAAAGCCTCATAAAATCCACTTCAAAGAGGCGAGTCAGTATTAGATATCGTCGTTCTATCTGCATCGCGGCGCATCTGCGTCGCTGTTTTATTTTATAAATAAAACATTCGAAATTCGATACGTTGAGCTGGCGATGTGCAGCGAGAGTGAGAGTATACTACAGATAGAGATAGAGGATGTGTGGTGTTACGGTATACCGCTTATACTATATACGATATTTGATGGGTTGTTTCTGTTGTGACTTAGAAGGTATTTGTGAGAGTCTAGCTGCTACGATATTGACTTCTTATAGGGTCTTTCTGTTACGATATTGACAGAGTGTGTAGTAGATACGATATTGACAGAGTGTGTAGTAGATACGATATTGGCAATATGTACATATATGATAATAGATAATAATAGATATCTACGGTATTGGTAGGAGTATATCTCATACGATAGAGAATCTCTCTGTTACGATATTCACAATATATACGATATATAAGAGTACATATACGATATTGGCCATATGTACGATATACAAGAGAATCTCTCTGTTACGATATTCATAATATATACGATATATAAGAGTCTTTCGCTTACGATATATACAGTATTTACGATATAAGTGAGAGTATTTCTGCTACGATATTAACGGCATATAGGATATTACTGCCAATAACGTATACGATATAAGTGAGAGTCTGTCTCATACGATATTCACATTATATACGATATAAGTGAGAGTCTGTCTCTTACGATATTCATAATATATATAAACGATATAAGGGTGTATGTGAGAGTATATCTAATACGATATTGGCCATATGCACGATATACAAAAGTCTTTCTCCTACGATATTGACAGTGTATACGATATTTGTTAGACTTTGCGTTACGATATTGACAATAAATACGATTTATATGGCAGTTGTGCTGTTACGATATTAACCATATATATATATATATACGATATATGTGGTCGTCTTTCTTATACGATATTCACAGTACTATACAATTTATGAGATATATGTATATGTATGTGAATCTCCTCTTCATGCATACGATATTTGTCAGAGTCTTGCTTATATGCACAATATATATACGATATACGAGATACTCTCTTTGTTACGATATTGTTGATACTATATGTGTTCTATATATGTTAATCAGCCTGTTACGATATTGGGATTATACGTATTATTGCCATACACACTCACAAACAGCAGCCATATATTCGCTCTTTGCCCATTTACAGGGTATTCGAGTGTGTGTGTGGCTAAAGTATTTCAAAGTTTTCTAAAGATACATTTCAACTTCTAGTTGGCGTCAGCCATCGCAGGGGCAAGCAGCAAGCAGCGAGCAGCATGCAGTAAATGCTAAGTTAATTTTCATTCGCCGCAAGTGTGTTGTTGCGTAAGCAGCGAGTGCAGCTACAGTGAAGCTTCGAGTGCGAGTGCGAGTTCGAGTCGGAGTTGGAGTTGAGCAAACACACATTATTTGCTTTCGGGGCACTTTTGGCGCAACCTGATGCGCGACTTAACAAATTGCTCACACTTTCAGTCTCGAACTGCGAATCGTTTGTAATGCGTTCTTAATTAGTCTCGATGCAATTATATATACATATATGTGAGTGGGGGTGGTGCGGGTGGGGGTGGTTGACTGTGTGTGTGCTGCCAATTTTGTGGCACATTCGATATTTACAATTGGCCGCATTACTTGAGTTGCAGTTGACTGGCGGATAAGGGACCCTTAGCCACAAGTGCGGCGCCACTTGGCAGCAGCAGCAGCAGTTGCTGTTGCAATTAGTTGCTTGTACTTCATGCATGCATGTGTGTATGTGTGTGTGTGTGTCGATAAATCCGCAGCTTGCTCAATGTTGAGCGTTTTAATTGTTTGCCATTTGTGTGCGGGCTGGCAAGTAGCAAGTAGCAAGTGGCAAGCTGCAAGTCAAAGGAGCAGCTTATGCCACCTTGCGGCAAGTGGATATGGCCTCCCCTCTCTCCCAGCCTCGCTCTCTTTCCTTTTTTCTTTTTTAGCTTTGCTCTGCAGCATGCCAAAAGCACACACACGCACACGCATGGAGCTGCATGTGGCATGTGTACTTATATTCATATCCATATCCATATCCATATCCTTGCAGCTGCAGCTGCCGCAAATTGCGGCACGACTTGTGGCATGCTCCACTTTTATTAACTTTTTAATGCAGCGCCAGCCAGAGAAGTCATAGCTAACCCCCGCCCGCCTCTCTCGCCCTCGCCCTCGCCCTCGCCCCAACCCCGTTGCATCCGTCTCTGTTGAGTTTGGTTCAAGAGTTTTGCTAGCTTTTATAAGTTCATGTCTAGCAGCTGCTGGTTGGCTCAGCTCCGGTTCCTGTTTTGCCTGACCCCCCGCCAGCTGCTAACTTCCAACTCTCTCTCTCTCTTTGTCTCTCTCTCTTTCTCTGTCTCTCTTGCTCGCTCTCTGGCAACTCCTGTTTAAGCTCGTGAAGTAGTTTCTGTGGCATTTTTGGTGGCTTTCGGCTCATCCTTGACATGCAAATGCCGCAGCTACTGCTTTTTCAGCTGCTGCTGCTTGTGCTGCTGCTGGCTCTTCACGGTGCTTGCTTTATTGGTTGGTAAAAAGTTTTTGGCCGAATTAATTACATTTTATTGGCCGACGGATGAAGATGTGTGTGTGTGTGTGTTTTTTTTTTCTCATTTTTTGGCCAGCGAAATTCCAGTGTGCAGTCAAGGGTTAAGGTTCATCTAATCATAATAATAACTTGATGCGCCCAAACGAAATGTACAAAAAGACAACAACAGCAACACAACAACAGAACAATAACAATAACAATCCAAGCAACAACAACAACGACAACTGGGAAAAACATGCAGCTGGATTCGCCGATCGCTGTCAGAGGCTGTGCGTTCGCAAGCTGTTAAAATGCATTTTATGACTTTCAAATACGAAAGCTCGTAAAAAATGTGCCACAAAATGTTGCGTGGCAGCAGCACAGGCAGAGACAGAGAGACAGAGCGAGAGAGAGAGACTCCAGGCAGTTGTGGTATTGACATAAAACGCCAGGCAACCAACAATCAGGAAAACAAGTACTTACTGCGTCGACACCAAATGCGCGTTTTTATGGCTAATCAAACCTTTGCCACAGACAAACAGACAGCGAGAGGGAGACAGAGAGAGAGAGAGAGACAGCAACAGCAGCAACCATGACTGATAAAAATAACACTTTTCCACTGTCATGCAGCAGCAGCAACAGCTAAAAATATATCGAGCTTAGACTTGACCTGACAAACATTTGCTCAAGAATACCTCAAGCTCAAAACATAATGAATTCATCAATGATCTATGCATGATCAGTGATGAACTGCCAAACAAGTAATAGAAATGTCTAAAAACTGAAAAGCAGTTTAAATAGAAGGAAAACATAATTATTATGAAATATCTTTAATTAATGTTGAAGAAAAAATATTTAAGAATGAGTTAAAAGAAAAACATTTTGTAAATATTTGTTAAGTATTAATATACTTTTATATTTTTAAAGTATTATATTATAATAATAATAAATAGCAACAATAACACTAAATAGTGATAAAAAATAATAAATAGTAATAATAACGATATTAAATAACAATAAAAATAATAAATAGCAATAATAATAATGAAAATTTAAAAAAATATATATTTTTTTGTAATAAAGAAAAATAATACGAAGGCAAGTTTTCTTAATTTTTAAAATTGTGATCATAATGAAAAATTATTAGGATTTATATTATTATTAATACGACTACTACAATTTTTAAAAAAAATTTTATGTATCATAAATATTATTAATTTATTATTATGACAATTTATATGTATCTATGTATTTATACCTATTTTTAATATCATCATCATTATCATTATCATTATCATTATCATTATTATTATGCTCATTATCATTATCATTATCATTATCATTATCATTATCATTATCATTATCATTATCATTATCATTATCATTATCATTATCATTATCATTATCATTATCATTATCATTATCATTATCATTATCATTATCATTATCATTATCATTATCATTATCATTATCATTATCATTATCATTATCATTATCATCATTATCATTATCATTATCATTATCATTATCATTATCATTATCATTATCATTATCATTATCATTATCATTATCATTATCATTATCATTATCATTATCATTATTATCATTATCATTATCATTATTATTATTATTATTATTATCATTATCATTATCATTATCATTATCATTATCATTATCATTATCATTATCATTATCATTATCATTATCATTATCATTACCATTACCATTATCATTATCATTATCATTATCATTATCATTATCATTATCATTATCATTATTATTATTATTATTATTATTATTATTATTATTAGTATTATTATTATCATTATCATTATCATTATCATTATCATTAGCATTAGCATTATCATAATCATTATCATTATCATTATCATTATCATTATCATTATCATTATCATTATCATTATCATTATCATTATCATTATCATTATCATTATCATTATCTTTATTATTAATTTTATTTTTAATATTCTAGCTCTAATAGAGCTTAAATCTCACTGCCCTCTCAGTCAGCCCATTGCAGCAATGGCAAATTGAAGTCAATTACAAATGTCAGCGAGTAATATTTAGCTGAGAGCACGCGTTCATATAGCAGGCTATTCAAATCGACTTTAATGACACGATGAAAACGTAAAGTCGACCCGAAAATATGGTCAAAAATAATGCGAATAGCGCGCTGTCGAGTCGCTGCTGTCAAGTGAAAAAAATCTGTGTGTGTTTTCGAGCTCGGCGTGTGTTTGTTTATGTGTGTGTGTGTGTGTGTGTGTGTGTGTGTGTTCGTTGAGTGTCAGCTGTTTATGATGCGTTTACGACACGTAACAGGACACGCACATGCATGGCAGGGCGAAGGAGCGCGCAGCGGCATCGGCGGCAACAACATCGCTGCCAGCAGCATCGTTAAAGGCGTCCCGGAGTGGGGCCCACAAGCTCGTAAAACTAACGCGTTCCGAACTAAAATAATAGTGAGACCGATTGTTGTTGTTGTGATTGCAAAACACGCAAATCGGGGGCGGGCGGGCGTCAGGAGAAGACGACCAATGCTGAGGGCGACCAACAATTCGGCAGCCGGCGCCAAGCGCCCAATAATAATAAAGCAAAAAGAAAATATAAAAAATCAAAAACAGAGAGAGAGAGAGAGAGAGAGAGGGGGAGAGAGGGAGAAGAATTTATTTGATTGCGTTTGATGCTCGTAAAAATCAATGAAAACATTTTCGAACAGCCGCTGAGCCACCTTTGCGAATCTCTGTCTGCTCCACCTAGAGGCGGCGGCGAGCGCCGCCAACTTTTAACTCCTTCAGCTCACCCTAGGAACAGTTGTTGCTGTTGTTGTTGTTGTTGTTGTTGTTATTGCTGGAGCTATTCCAATGAAATGGCGTTGAAAAGTTTGGAGCCAAGTTTCGTATGAAATTTGTAACAGCCTCAAAACAAACTATAAAACTCCAAAGTTTGAGTTTCTTTGAAACTGTTTTTAGTTTTTAGTTGTTGTTGTTGTTGTGCTTTTTTATGTTGTAGGTAGACAGCGAGAGACAGAGAGAGAGAGAGAGAGAGAGAGAGAGAGAGAGAGAGAGAGAAAGAAAGGAATGTGTTTGATGCCAGTTAATTGGATTAACACTGGAAGATGCGTGTGTCTATGTGTCTCCCTCTCCTTCTCCCATTCCCTCTCTCTCTCTCTCTCTCTGTGTGTGAAGTGAAATTCGATTTATGACCAAAATGATTTAATTGCCAAAATGCCAAAGAAACTGCAGCGAACAATGGGCTGCCCGGGCCATGGCTAATGCTTTTGATCTCCCAAAACGAACGCCTCGACAGCTTTTAGTGCGCCGCAGATTAAGTGGCCAAAAGCAAACCAAAACTTTGTTGCTTTGACGCCCACTTTGCTAGGCTAGGAATGTCAAAAAAAAAAACTATTTCAGCTTTCGTTGCATAATAAATCAAGTGAAGCAAATGAATCAGGCAAGAATCTTTCGAGGTCTTTTGAGGCAGTAAATCAAAATAAATATATATATTTTTATGTAAGTAAATTTAAATTTAAATATAAGTTAATATATTTATATATTTTGTATATTAATAAATGTATATAAATATAAAAAGATATATTTTATATATCAATAAATAATATTTTGTATAAATAAAAATAAATATATTTTGAATAAATCTGTTTTGTAAATTAATAAATGTTTATAAATATAAATAAATATATTTTGCATATAAATAAATAATAAATATTAAATTTAAATATTTTATATAAGCAAACAAATATATTTTGGATAAATATTTGTATATAAATATATTTAAATAATTTTATAAATATTAATAAATATATTTTAAATAAATAAATACATTTGATATAAATAAATAAATACATTTCAGATCAATAAAATTGATATTAATATAAATAAATAAATCTAATATATAAATAAATAATAAATATAAAAAAAAATTTATATAAATTTAAAAAATATATTTTATATTTAAATATATATAAATGAATTTGCAAATATTAATAAATATATTTTATATAAATAAATAAATAAATTTGTATAAATAAATACATACATTTTAGCTAAATAAACTTGATATAAATATAAATAAGTATAGTTTCTATACATCAATTTATGATAAATATATTTTAATGAAATACAAAAATTTTAAATTTTTAAAATTATTTTTTGTATATTTATATTTTGTAATATTTAAAATAAAATATATATTTTTAATGTAATAAAATAAAATATATAAAAAATATAAAATACAAAAATGTAAAATATAAAAATATAAAATATAAAAATATGTATTAATATATATATATTAATATTAATATATATTTTTTATTTTATTTTGTTTTTATAAAGTTAAATTTTTTTTTATATTTGAATATATCTTTTTCTATCTTTTTCTATATATTCCCCATTTTATACTTTATTGTCTTCAAATTGAGTTGACTTTTAATTTGATTTGATTGAGAAAGCTATTCTTAGTTAGAGCCTAAGCTTGGCTTATTGCTCGCCTTTCCCAGGGCGAAGCGAAGCCAACTCGAAGTAATTGAAGCTCAACTGCTCAATTTTCATAAAAATGGATTCGTGTTGTTTCAAATTTGACGCAATTTGTGGAAATTATGTTTGCTTTGAGTGGGAGAGCGGAAGGGGGAGGGGGTTGGTCTGTTGTTTCGGTTTGGGATTGGGGGTTGGTGGCTTTGGGTTTTTGTGCTGAAATTTCAGGCATTTCGCTGGTGAAGCGCATTCCCGCAACCGCCTTGTTGTCAGCTTTCGCATTTTTGCTGCTGTAATTAATTAAAGTGGCCAGGATGAAAATTACTGGAAAAATGGAAAAGTGAGTAAAGTGGAAAAAGGACGACCCGATGTCCTTAACTCGAGTGAATCAAAGTTCAACCAGCTTGTCTGGTAATTTGATCAGCGCTGCTGCCGTTGTTGTTGCCTTTTGTTTTAAAGGACACACTCTGCTGTTGTTGTTGCTGTTGTTGTCGTTGTCGTTGCTGTTGTTTGTTCACATTGTCGGGCATTTGCTGGGCTAATAAGTTAGCTAGCCGAGAGAGAGAGAGAGAGAGAGAGAGAGAGGGAGGGAGAGGGAGAACGGTCGAATGGGCAGGTCAGCTCGGCTCGGCTCGGCTCAGGTAAGGCTTGGGGCTTCAGCCAATTGGCTTTGGCCTTTTGCATATGCCAATGGAATCCCATGAAATGTAAACGTGGCTCAAGTTGCCTTCCTGACATGTGTGTGCTAGTGTGTTAGTGTGTGTGTGTGTATGTGTGCAACGAAATAAAATTAGTTCAATGAGCATTTGTGCAATCAACTGATTTTAAACAACAAAAATTGGGGGCTGTAATCGAAGTTGAGCAGTTGAGCAACCCTTCATGGCCGAAAGGGTTGTTCCCGGATTGTGGCAAATAAATTTCACACATATTTGCACACTCACATGTGTGTGTGTGTGCGGGTGTGTGTGTGCAGTCAATAACTTTTGCTACAAGGTCGTCGGCGTTTTCTTGGTTGATTGTACTGGAAGGAATAAAGCGAGTGCCCCCCCACGCAACCCACGCCAACCCATGGCCACGACTAGCATATGAAAACGCCATGTTATGTATGCTTAATTTTGTCGAGCGCCCATTCATGAGGGGTAGCTGCTGAGAGGGGTCTGTGTGTGCCAGCTAAAGCTATCTGCATGCAAACAGGCCCAGGACAATGCCGCTGCCTGCGCCTTGCACGTGACTCATGAGGGGGCTCAGTGCAAAAAAGGGTTGCCTGTGGTGGGTCTTCACCCACACACACACCCACACACTCACACACCCACACACTCACACACACACACACACACACTCACATGCTGTTGGTTATTTGTGGGTCTTCAGAAAATTTGGTTGCCCGGACGATTATTGCATCACAGCTCATTGAACAACAATTGTAAATTGATTAGAGCGACAAACTCTTGGCCATTTGATGCGGCATCAGGTTGCGCTGCCGGCCATGAGTCACGCCTCCCTCAGGTGAACTAGTTCGGGCCGCTATCGATACTCGATTATGTTTGCTAACTCAATTTCATAACCTGGGAACTGGCTTAGTTGCCTGGGGCCTAGAGCAGTTTGCTCAAAGCATATTGCATATTTCATTGGAACTAGTTCAGAGTCAAGAGTTCAGAACAGTTTTGGAACTAGTTCATTTGCTAAGAGACTAGATCTGTTAAATTTTAGCTCTACCTGATGTTATATTGAATATTTCATTGGAACTAGTTCATAGGCTAGAACCGTTTTGGAACTAGTTCATTTGCAACGAACCAGGAGCTGTTAAATATTACTCAGTTGCATATTGCATACTTCATTTGAACTAGTTCAGAGCCTAGAGTTCATAGCCTAGAGCAATTTTGGAACTAGTTCAATTGCTAAGAGACTAGAGCTGGTAAATTTTAGCTCTACCTGTTTTTATATTGCATATTTCATTGGAACTAGTTCATAGGCTAGAACCGTTTTGGAACTAGTTCATTTGCTTAGAACCAGGAGCTGTTAAATATTACTCAGTTGCATATTGCATACTTCATTTGAACTAGTTCAGAGTCCATAGCCTAGAGCTGCTATGGAACTAGTTCATTTGCAACGAACCAGGAGCTGGTAAATTTTAAATTGACTCAGTTTCATATGGAATATTTGATTGGAACTAGTTCACTTGCAGACAACCTAAAGCTATTTCCTCATTTCTCAATTTTACACAATTTCATCTTCGATATTTCAGTGGAACTAGTTCACTTGCCTCGAGCTGTTTGCTCACTTTTTAAATTTGCTCGAACAGCTTCGCTCGGGCTTTGCCTTTGACTTTGCTTTAAGACTTGACTTTAACATTTGCCTAGTCCCTGCGCACACTCACTTCGGCTCATACCTTATGCCAATCTATATAGAGAGCTTCATAATCATGTTGACAATCTCATGATTGCGTTTGATTATCATTGCGGGCCACATTCATTGCGCTGCCTTTGCTTTCTTTAGACATTTTTGTCAATTTGCTGTGAACTCGCGAGCAAAGGCAGAGGCAGAGGCAGAGGCAGAGGCAAGGATATCAGGGCGACAACTGCAAAGGGAAGCAGCAGGAATGTTAGTCGCATTTGCTACAACACGATTTGCTTTAACTGCCAGGGTTTCGCAGCACACGGCAGAGGCAAAGGTAACCCACACCAAAGAGCACACACAGAGTCGGGCACATCTTATTTATTTCTATTTTTATGTGTCACACACAAGGCACGGAAGGAGCCACGCATTTTATTTTGCTGCGCATTTTCACTCCTTTCAGCTGCTGGCTGCTGGCTGCTGGCTGCTCCGGCTCAGTCTCCTTCCTCTCCGCCCTCCATCTAGTTCACCTTTAACTTTTTTCGTCTTCGTCCTTTCAGCTCCTTTGGCATTTCGTACACGGCACGACATTCTCCCAATTGTGTTATAAATTCAAAAATGAATAACGCACGTTTGCCTGTGGTTTAAAATTCTATTTCATTTTATTGCCATTGCCTGCCGTCCGGGCCCGCCCCAAACCCCACCTCGGCCTCAGTGTGAGCTGTGGCCGTGTGCATGCTGCTGGCATTTGGTTGCGTTGCCTTTATGAAATGCTTTCACTTTTTTCGACAGTCTCAACTGTATGTTATTCTATATTCTCTCTCTTATTTCTCTCTCTCTCTCTCTCTTTCTCTCTTCCAAAACACTCGCTCAATTAAAACATTTTTGCGGCAGTCTGAAAAAAAAAAAAAAAGAAAATGTCACAAACTCATGAGACCTCAACTCTCGGACTGTGTGGGCGCTGCCCCTGCCTGCCTCTATGGCCTTAACTCTCTAACCTCTCCCTCTCTCCCGCTCCCTCTCACCTCTCGTTACCTTTTGTGTGCCAAAGTTTTTATTTTGTATTTCGTTAAAGCTGCTTAAAGAGTTTCCACTGCGCTCAGCGCTCTCCTCTGACATTTCTTTTATGACCTCTCACGGCGTGGATTTATTTTTGCCCCACAAATTGATTTATTAGCCCAAAGCCTCTCACTGCTTCGCGTTTTAAGTGCCTCAGCTCCGAGCTGCTAGTTCCGCCGAATGCGGGCAATTGCCGAGGCTTAAGATGATGAGCTGCTGCGGCCGCAGCTTTACATAGATTCCAATTTAGTTTTTTATGCGCAGTCACGAGTGAAAAGTGAAGAGCGCATTGCTTTGCTGCAGTATCTATCCGTCTTGCTGTCCGCCCGTCCGTCCGTCAGTCCGTAAGCTCTTCTCTCCGTCCGACCGCCAGTACATTCTCAGTTCGTCCATTTGTTTGATCGTCCGTTTATACGTCAGTTCATTCTCCGTTAGTCCGTCAGGCCCCTCTGTCCGTCCGTCGATCTATCTGTCCGTCCGTTCGATCGTATTTTTGTCTGTCCGCCAGTCTGTTCGATTGTCCGTTTACTGTCAGTTTATTCTCAGTCTGTCTTTCCGCCCGTTTGATCGTCCGTCAGTCTGTATGTCGATCTATCCTTCGTCTGTCCGTCCGTTCGATCGTACGTCTGTCTGTCCGCCCGTCCATTCTCAGTCCGTCCGTCTGTTCGATTGTCCGTTTATCTGTCAGTCCATTCTCAGTCTGTCTTTCCGTCCGTTTGATCGTCCGTCCGTCTGTCCGTCCGTCTGTTTGTATGATCTCATAACATTCGATATGTATACTCTTGTGTAACCACGTCTGCTAATCGCGCTCAGCTGTTGCCAATGCGCCCTTTAGAGGCGTGGCAACTAGGGATATATAGCATATCGCATATACCAGAGGTCAACAAAGGGGATTGCAGGCTCATTCCCTCCCAGCTTCCCTCCCAGCTTCCCTCCCAGCTTCCCTCACAGCTTCCCTCCCTCCTTCCCTCTCTTAGGTACATTGACAGAGTACTCTGCAGTCGCTAACAGCCGACTGAAAATTGCTAGCTTGTTATTTTGGACATTTCGGAATTGCTTCGATCAAGGCATTGTGCAGTTGTCAGCTAGCTTAGAGTTAATTGAATTGTAATGAGAATTCGAGTCAATTGCAATTGGCCAATGCCGATGTCAAAGGCCGTTATAGCCATGGCCATAACCATGGAACAAACGAGCTGCCAATTTGACATTCAGATATTGACAACTAATTGAGATGAATCTGCTCCGGCAAACAAACATTCAATTAGCCATGGACTTTGGCTACCCAAAAAAAAATGTAAATGTGTGTGTGAGAGTGTGTGTGTGTGTGTGTGTGTCTCACAGGCACTGTAGTTAGTATGTCATATTTATATAACTCAATTTCTTACGCTTGATAAAACATTTGCATTCCACATGCAAATTTCACTTTGATGAGTTTTTCATCTCTGCTGCTGCTGCTGCTTATTATTATTCCCTTTCATAGTGTATGCCAAAAGTATACGCATGCTAATTAAATTGTTTTTCATATCCAATGTACTCACAGCCTCTCTCTCTCTCTCTCTCTCTCTCTCTCTGATTACAGCATTTCCATATTTATAAAGCAGCGCGCACTTTGAACTCGGCACATTTTTTGGAAATTGAGCTTTACGACCTGCTGGTAAGTTGAAGAAAATGCCTCGAATAGAGCGACCCACACACACACATATATATACTATATGGCGGCGATTATCATGTCTCTCTCTCTCTCTGTCTCTCTCTCTCTGCACATCACAACAAGAAACTTATTGGAATTTGAAAATGTCGACATTGACATGCGTTGAAAGCGTTGTCAGCTTCGGTATGCCCGCTGCTCCCCAATCTCAACTCTGACTGGCAGTCCCCCCCCCCCTCTCTCTCTGCCTCTTAGGCTTAGCTGCCCAGTGTGTGTGTGTGTGTGTGTTTTTATATCAGTTTTATTGTGTTTTATGTCGCAGCAAAGTCAACCAAAAAGCGGCTTACAAAAATTCAAGAGCAACAATCCAAAAGATGCGTATCATGTGGCTTTTATGCGGCTGCCGCTAGCATTAGCCATGCCCCCAGCTCCTTCCCTGTTTAGCTAAAGATTTTCATTTTATATTTCATAAATTGTCGCTGGACAAAAGCTGAGAAGCTGCAAGCATTTTTTCACGTTCTCTCCCGCTCTCCCTCGCTCTGAGAGATATGCATCTCTGCTGTGTGGTATTTTATTGTCATTGTGGCTTTTTGGGGCTCGTCGACTGCCTGGGCAACTCTCTGCCTCTCTGTCGACTAAAGATGCCCATACAGATATATATATGTATATATAGCTACAAATGTATTCGTAATTGCGTGCAGAGCGCGCAGCTGCCTCGCCGACGCCGTTTTGTTTATGATTTGTCAAGATTTTAATCCCCGAAAATGTGTTTTAAATTGCAGCGCCTACGATAAGAACTGGGCCAGCCAGACACAGAGAGAGAGAGTGAGAGTGGGGAGAGGTAAATGCAGTCAACGAGGAGAACCTGAAATGCTCATGGTTGGCCAGCCAAAAGAGTTGCGTTGCCGTGGAGCAGGGAGTGGGGAGGGGGAGAGCCAGAGCCAGAGCCAGAGGCAGACAGACATATGGCATCCATAATTTGAAAGAAAGACTGAAAGAAGAAGTGACTGCGTGGGGAGTGCTAATAAATTCACCTTTTACCACAAAATATTGCCAACATTTGCAAAAGACAAACAGCTAAGCCCAGTGTGTGTGTGTGTGTGTGTGTGTGTGTGTGTGTGTGTAATGTGTGGGCGGCTTGGCAACATAAATCTATCTCCAGTAACTGCAGCTTCCCAGCGCGCTCTGTCGCCCTGCTGCTGCTGCTGCTTGGCTGACTTCTGATTGAGGCAAAGCTCCAGCCACGTTGTACGTCCGTCTCCATCTATCCGTCCGTCTGGGTGTTGATTTTTGTCAACCTAATACAAAGTGCAAACAAAATTTGTGTTGGCATTTGGTTAGATTTGCCATAGCTTTGCTCCTTGTTTTTATTTTTGCCTTTTTTGCGCTTTTTCTTTTGGTCGCTCTGACAGCGCGGTAGGTGTGTGCCCTCTCTCTCTCTCTCTCTCTCTCTCTCTCTCTGTGTGTGTGTGCTTGATAGCAAGAAGATTTTTACAAGTAAAAGCCATAGTGTGGCCGTGGCCAGATGAAGAGAAATATGTGAGGAGGAGGAGGAGCAGGCGAATCAGAGATAAAGCTACAACATAATGAGATAATTGAAGGAATCTGTCAGGCATGGAAATGCAATAAAAACAAATGATTTTCATATACATATATATATATATATAATTATGATATTTAAGAATATAATTGGCTAAGCGGATAATTGGCACAAATTATACAGAGAAAATGGTAGAAAACTTAGATGAAGATGAGATGAAGCAGGAGGGATGGAGGGAGGGAGATGGGCCATTGACAAGGCGATACACTGCAAGGCTACGTCCTATATATAATATGTATATAGCTTAATGTGGGCTGAAGCAAGAAATAAAGTTATCGATACGTTATCGATAACAAGGAAATGTGTGAAGGGATGAGTAGAAGGTGGAATGGGCAAACGGACGGAAGCAGAGACATGGCTATATTGAGTCCTCATCAAGAATATATATGACTAATGGCATTTGCGATTACTATCGATAGCAAGGATATGGGTTATCGGTTAAGTAAGAGGCCAAATTAACGCAAGGTTAGATGGATGGGCGAATAGACACGGCTATGTTGAGTCCTCATCAAGAATATATATGCTTAATGGCATTTGCGATTATTATCGATAGCAAGGATATGTGTTATCGGAGGTCAGATTAGCGAATGGACAGGGCTTTATTGTCCCAGCTCATCAGTCTGCTCAGGAATGTATATGCATATATACATATATGTTAGCTGCCTTCCACATACATGCATTTCGACAAAACCAATATACCCCGAATGCCTGCCAGAAGACGGTGCACACTTCGTTCAGCTTGAAGCAGCTCGCAAACTAATTGCAATCTGAACGTCTGAAAATAAATAAAATATCAATTTACATAATTTCTTTTCCATTTAATTTGAACAAAGAGAAGAGAAAAATGTTTGTTTTTTTTTTTTTTTTTGGTTTTGGAAATTTCTATTTACAAATATTTATTTTCTTTGAAATAATTTCTCGACTTTGTTTCAATTGAAAATGGGAAATAAATTTGTGTTCAATTTAAGGCGAATTATTTTTCTATTTAAATAAATTCGATTGGAGACGCTAGGAGCAGGCTTTGACTGGCCTTTGACAGGTTAAATGAATGCATTCACTCATTCACTCACTCATTCACTCACTCACTCATTCATTTATTCACTTGAGTCATGCATAGAAATTTGGGCTTTTATTAATTAATTGTTTTGTTTGTTGTTGTTTGTTGTTGTTTGTTGTTGCAGCTGTTGTTGCTCGCAATTTGTGGCCTACATTTCGTGTGGCAATGGCTCGCAAGCTGCTTCGCGTTTGCCAAAACTTCCACTTGAGCGAGCCACTTGCAGCTAGAGTGCAACACCAACAAGTGCAACAACAACAACAACAACAAGCAATGCATGTTAATTAAAGTCATTACGTTGAAGGATGCCTGAATGGGAGCAGGACGCAGGAAGCCGGAAGCTGGCAGCTGTGGTGCTGTGGTGCTGGGGCGCTGCCGGCAAGCGGCATGCCACAAATGAATTGGGCGTCGGGCAACGCTGGCCGTCGACGATACCCGTTTGGGCCAACATTACGGCTGCCATTTCAATTGCCCCACCAAATTGGCCAATTTTCATATGCATGATGCGTTAGGGCTCAAGGCGAAAGCGAACTGTCGAATGTCGGCATGAATGAGTGAGTGCATGAGTGCCTGAGTGTGCCTGAGTGTGTCGAGCGAGTGGATGAGCCATGAGCGACGTCGCTTGCCATTGACATCAATGAATTTTTGACTACGACAAGCTACGGCTACGGCTGCTGGATGCAGCGTGGTGTGCGGCACGTGTGCGGCAACAAAGCATCGTTGCCACATGCCACATGCCACTCGACGATGCCTTGCAGTTAGGTTTCGGAACGCTCTCGCCTTCTAATGATGTGCAACACGCACAAAATGTGCTAATGAGTTGACAACACTGAGAGTGTGGGTGGAAAGGGAGCCAGCTGGAGAGAGGGAACTAATGAGTTGTCACCTTAACTCGTACCTGTTGCTCTAGCACCGCTCTAGCTCAAAGCTTTGTTTACCTTTCGCTTAGATCTCAATTGGTTCTTGCTGCACATAATTGAATTGGCCAGCTGCCAGCAGGTATCCACGAGGTATATATAGATATAGATGCAGAAGTTGCCTTTTACTGATTCAGCTGCTGCTGCTGCTGCTGCTGGTGGATGGATGAAAAAGTTTAATAAAACAAAGTTCGAATCATAGAAGTAGCCTTGGCTAAATTGCTTTGCCTAAACGCCCCCGCACACACACAGAGAGCGAGAGGGAGTCACGCCCCGTCACTCAGGCAGTGTCTGGCAATCAGGCCAAGTCTGAATAAAAAATGACTACCTGTGCACGAGTCCAGCTGAGCTGAGCTGAGCTAAGACGGAGGCTAAAAAAATAGCAAAGAAAAACAAAGCTAATCGATTCAAGCAAATCGATAATTGATATATCGAAAATACAATTTACGTAATCCCAGCAAAAAGCTAATAGAGCAAAACTAATTTAGCTCAGCTATTGAGTGTGTGTGTGTGTGGGTGTGGGTGTGTGTGAGTGTGTGTGTGTGTGGGTGTTTGTGTGTAGCTGACTTGAATATGAATAACAATTTCCTATTCTAGCTCTTAGAGCTTTCTTGAACTGGGCCAACTTGGGAATAATTGCAGAATATTTTGTAGGAAAGGGAAAAAATCTAAACTATAAAGTGTAATATATACAAAATAAAATAGAAAGTTAGAAACTATATAAAATAAAAAAATATATAAAATATAAAAAATAAAATATAAAAACTAAAAAATAAAATATAAAAAATAAAATATAAAAATAAAATATAAAATATAAAAAATAAAATGTAAAATATAAAACAAAATATAAAATATGAAATGTTAAATATGAAATATAAATTTTATATAATATATAAAATATAAAAGATAAAAAATATAAAATATTAATTATTAAATATAAAAATAAAATATAAATTATAAAATATAAAATACAAAATACAAAATATAAAAATATTAAATGTTAAATGTAATTTTATATTTTACATTTAATATTTAATATTTTTTAATATTTTATATATATGAAATATATATTTTATATAACATATAAAATATAAAAAGTTAAGTATAAAATATAAAATAAATTAAAAAAAAATAAAAATAATAAATATAAATAAAAATAAAATATAAAATATAAAAATAAAAAATAAAATATAAAATATTAAATGTAAAATATAAAACAAAGTATAAAATATGAAATGTGAAATATGAAATATAAATTTTATATAATATATAAAATATAAAAGATAAAAATACAAAAAAATATATAAAAATAAAATATAAATTATAAAATATAAAATATTAAATATTAAATGAGAAATATAAAATATGAAATATAAATTTTATATAATATATAATATATAAAATATAAAAAGTTAAGTATAAAATATAAAATATAAAATAAACATAGAAAAATATAAAAAATAAATAAATAAAAAATATAAAAATAAAAATTAAAATGTAAAAAATAAAATATTAAACATAAAAATAAAATATAAATTATGAAATATAAAATATCAAATAAAAAATATAAAATAAACAAGTAAGAACGTTGCAGTCGGACGCAACCGACAGCGAAATACTATTTCACGTCCCAGCAGCCCACAGGGGCCTCTATCACATTATATTTTTTTTTGAATTAACCCTAAATCCCCACTGTCGCCGCTCAAAGTAGCTGGAGATTAAAAGTTTTCATTGGAAGTGGCCAGACAGTTTCAATTAGGATCGAAGCTTAGAACCCTTACCTTAGCAAAAATACGCACCTAAATCGAGAGAGATGGCATCTCTCAAAATGAGAGAGGTGGCAATTCTGAACATGTGATTTAAGTTCGTTGGCGAGCGTAGAGGTGTGCGCTCGAACCCCAGTGCAGTCATGTTGATATTTTTGTTATATTTTCTTTATTTAGTTATTTTGTATTAATAAAATATTCTTTTCAAACATATATATAATATATAATATATATATATATATATATAATTTGACAAATCAAAAGACAAGGTCGAAGGTCACAAAGTAATTATTTGGCGCGTTATTGGCTCAGAAGCTGCAGATTTTTCAGTTTTGATTTGCCACGCCCCCAGTCGCCGTAGGCAAATAATTTTTGGCATGTGCATTGAGTGGGCGTTCAGGAATATAACTGTAAAGTTTGGATGCTTACATTCGAAAAATGCAAAAATTACAGGGTATATTTTGTACGGCATGCCCCTTTTGGGGCGTAAGAATAATTTTTGGGGAATCGATAGAGGAGGCCCCCATTAACTTAGCATCCAATTTTGAAGCTTCTAGCACTAAAACTGTGGAAGATATAAGCTGATAAAAGTGTCCATGGGCGATAAAGTTTGGCCCGATTGCCACGCCCCTAATGAACGTATACACATATTTTTTGGCATGCTCATAGAGTGGGCATTTAGGAATATAACTGTAAAGTTTGGATGCTTACATTCGAAAAATGCGAAAATTACAGGGTATTTTTTATACGGCATGCCCCTTTTGGGGCGTAACAATTATTTTTAGGGAGTCGATAGAGGAGGCTCCAAGTAACTTAGCATCCAATTTTCAAGCTTCTAGCACTAAAACTGTAGGAGATATAAGCTAATATTAGTTGCCACGCCCCTGTGGGCGTAGATATATCCGCCATAGCTTTTTGATTGTGGGATGTTAACCCGAGTATATATACCAAGTCTCAAGTCTCTAGCATCAATGGCGCTCAAAATATAACAGAATTAGTAAAATCACCATATATTCAGATCGATTTGCCACGCCCCTAGTGGGCGTGGCCATAATTTTTTTAGGCGATCTTTGTAGGATCATAACAGTAATCAGCGTGTCAAATTTGAGAGTTATAGCTTTAAGACTTTAGAAGATACAGTTTGACCCGATTTGCCACGCCCCCAATGGGCGTAGATATATCCGCCATAGCTTTTTGATTTTGGGATGCCGACGTGACTGTTCAGTTAAAATCTCAACTCTCTAGCCCTTCTAGAAGTAGTGTTTCTGGGATACAGGTAAATTCATTTTCCGATTTGCCACGCCCCTAGTGGGCGTATCGGGAAAATCTTGACACTTTATCTGACGAGGGTATACACGAGTATATATTTCAAATTTCAAGTCTCTAGCTTTAATAGCGTGGAAATGGTTTGCGTTCATACGGACAGACGGACAAACTGATTTTGCACAAAACCAATATACTATATCACTACGTGAAATAGTATAAAAATAAGTAATAGAAAATATTAAGTATAATAAATCAAAAATAAATTATATAATATGAACAATAAATATAATATCGAAAATATTTAATATTTAATATAAAATAAGTTATATATGTAATATAAACTATAAAAATAAAATATAAAAAAATATAAATAATAAAATACAAAAAATATAAATTTTATATAATATAAAAAATATATTTTCCAGCCATGGTCAAAGGACTAATCTGGTTCTTAGTTTGCTTTCATATTTCTATATATATTTATATATGCATATATATATATATATTCCTACACAGATCCATGCTTACCTGTTTGTTCCATTGGCAATTGGTGTTTGCGCGGCGGCGCTTAGCAGAAATCAATTTCGTGCAGGCAACTCAATTATGCACTGCAAATTGCATGGCCATGGCTAGAAATATATATATATATATATATATATAGTGTGCTTCTGCCGTATAAATTAGAGAAATGTTTTATTTAAATTGGAAAAAAATATGTATATATTTGATCATTTGTCGGGCATTGCGCTGGTGCGTTATGGCATTTAGCTAGTTTCTGGTTTTGGCCGCCTTTTTTTTTATTAATCTTCGACATGGCCAAACTCAATCAGCCAAATCAAAATGTTGCCTGCAAATAAACGCCATTTGCTGTTGCTGTTGTTGCTGTTGTTGGGGCATAGACGACCGCAAACAACTCGTTAAAATTTGCATGTGAAATGCAATCGTCTAAAGCTGAAAAAGGCTAAACAACAACAACAGAAAAAAAGGCTGCCAACAAAAAAGAGGCGAATAGAAGATGAAACAAATAAGCGCGTGTTGCACGGAGTGGGAGCAGGTGCAGGTGCAGATGCAGTTGAGATGGGGCCAGAGGGTGAAGCAACAGGAACTGGAAAAGGGATGAGATAGAGAGGGAGGGAGGGAGGGAGGGAGGGAGGGAGGGAGGGAGCTGACCAGCTGTAGGTTCTCTACGCCTACTCGCAGCTAAACAACAACATTTTTGGCCATGGCACACGGCTATCAATTTGATATATCAATCAGCGTGGGATAAAAATGATTGCCAGTTGCTCGCTGCCCGACAGACCGAGAGACAGACAGACAGACAGACAGGCAGACAGATTCCGCACCCTCAGCCCGATTGCGATTGTTGTTGTTTGTAGTTCGTTATTGCTGCGCATTGAAATCGAAAACGAGGAAAAAACAATAGGAAATAGGGCGAAGGCATGCCGAATGCTAAATGCTCTATAAAGGGAGTCAAAGTAACTAGAGATCTGCAGAGACAGAGAGACAGAGACTTACTTATTGCCTCTATCTCCTCTATCTCTCTCCTCACTCATGACAAATTGTATATCGCAGTAGGCAATAGCGTGAAATCTGTGGCGAGTGCAACATTCGGTGGCTCGCCAGCATTTGGAGCTTGGCCTTGAGGCGGGCACTGGGCAGCGAGTGGTGGCCTCAAGGATTAGCCGAGCCAGCGAGTGGCTCATAAAGGCGATCTGCTGCGCCCAGTGCGCTCTTGATTGATTTATGGCCAGTGGCTCGTAAATGTGGGTGGATGGCAACGGCGGCGGCAGAGCGGGGCCGAAAGGATTAACAGCGGGTGGCAGGCAGCGCGGCCAAAAACGAAGATAGAACGGATCTCAGTTTCGGCTTTGCTATCAGTCACACACGCACGAGAAGAAGAAGAAGAAGCAGAAGTGGCACGAAATGAATTGTGGAGCGGCGAGTGGAGGGGCTATAACGACTGCCAGATGCCCTGTAAAAGCTGAGAGAGTAGAGAGCTGAGAGAAGTGGATGCGGTTGAGGAACACCTTTGATTATGATTATCAGACGAATAGTAGTATGCAATGCACTGTTATCGATAGTTTAACATTCGTTTCTATACACCTACTGTTATCGATAAATTAACATATTTTAATTTTCTATTTTCTAGTTATTAAATGTTAATCGATAGCTTAGTTGTTTTCTATGCATCTAATGTTATCGATATTTTGACATAGTGATTTTCTATTCATGGGTGTTATCGATAGCTTAACATAGGCTATTTCTTTTCTCTACATTGACTATTATCGATCGCTTAACATATGTTAATGGTTTCCTATGCATCTAATGTTATCGATATTTTAACATGCTGTTTTTCTATTCAGATAATGTTAATCGATAGCTTAGCATAGGTTAATTCTTTTCCAAGCGTATTGAAAACTGAAAATTTAGATCGATAAACTTATATAATCATAGTAAACGCAGCAAAGCAGACAATCGATAACAGATAGTGTGCATATAGTTCGATATATATGATATCAAATGTGCCATTTCCTGATCGAAAAGCGCATATACCCCTTAACAACTCCAAGTTTCGAGGGCATGAAATAACTCTGCCTGCGCTTGCCGCCTGTTAATAGCTTTAATGCTGTTTTATGGCATTCGTCGAGTGGACGAATGTGGAACTGGGAGCTGGTAGATGGGCGCTGGGAACTGCTAACTGGCAACTGAGAGCTGAGAGCTGGGAACTGGGAAATGGCATGCCAACGCCAAATGTTTTACATGCGTGTTGTTGTTCCTATTGTTGTTGTTGTTGTTGTTGCGGCGGCAACAATGTTTTGTTTGGCGGTCGCATAAATAAATTGGGATTGGAGTTTTCGCTGGCTCAGTGCCTGCTGCTGCCGCTGCTGCTGTTGGTTCGGTGCCGGAGCAAAGCTCATAATTCCAGCTTTTATTTGTGGGATTTTGGCATGGCATGGCATGTCAGTCATGTGTCGTTCTGTTTCTGTTGCTGTGGCTGTGTTTGGGGCCCCCTTTCACCCCCCTTCACCCCACATCTCACATCTCGCGTCCATTCATCCGCCCGCCCGCATGCGCATTCGTAACGCTTTCAATTCCAACGCTGATTAATGGCTTTGTTTTCTCTTCTCCTCCTCTAGACGATGTGCGCTTGAGTGGACAGCTCTTTCGCTCTTCAACTCGCCACTGGAGCCGATAACGATAACGATAACTATAACCGATAAGCGTGAACGTCAGCGCATAATTGCCGTTGCTCAGCGAGAAAGGAAATAACGACAGCAGCAAGATGTATCCAGGCAGCGCCAGCAGCACCGCCGCCGCACCACAATTCGCCAGCTTTGCACCGCCACCGCCGGCCGACTATCCGCCACCCACAATGCAGCAGCAGCAACAGCAGCATCAGCAACATCAGTTGCAGCAGCAACAGCAGCAACAGCAACAGCAGCACGCACATCAGCAACAGTTGCAGGCACAGACCACGGCTGTGGCTGTGCACAGTGCGCCCGGACACGGCTCCATGCGCCACATTCAGCGCAATCAGCTAACTATGAGCGGTCACGGCCACGGCCACGGCATGGCGCACGGCCATGGACACGGACACGGCCACGGCCACGCTGGACTGGGCATGGGCATGGGCGGCCTCGGACATGGCGCCGCCACGATGGGCCATCATCATGGCCATCGCGGCGATCTCATCTTTCCGGACGACATGGACAGAATTGAGTTCTGCATGCCAGCGCCGCCCTCGTCCTCCTCGTCCTCGTCGCAGCAGAACGGCGAGCTCCAGCTGCTCCAAGGCGGCCATGGCGAACCCTTCACGGAGCGCCGACGACGCGGACACAGTCGCCGCAGCAACCACAAAATGGATGTCGAGCAGCAGGTGAATATATATTATATATATTATTATATATATTATAAAGAAGTTAAAAGTATTCAGAACAATTATTAAAGAAAAATAATATATAAAATATATAAAAAATGTTTCAATAAAATTTATATTTAAATTAAATAATTAAAAAAAAGTTTCAAATGTTAAAAATCTCTAAATAAATATTTTAAATATATCTTTAATATATTTAAAATGTCTTTAAAATATTTGTAAAATATTTTAAATATTTTAAACATATTTTTAAAATATTTTAAATTTCTTGAAAATATTTGTAAAATGTGTTAAATATTTACAAAATATTTTTAAATATATAAGTGTATTTTTAAAAATATATAACATACATATATGTATATTTTTTTAAAAATATTTCAATAAAAATATATTTTTTATATTATTAAAAATATTTTTTGTTTGAAATATTTTTTAAAAAAGTTTAAAAATTTAAAAACATTTTAAATATCTTGAAAATTTGTTTTAAATATGTTAAATATTTATTTTAAAATTATATCATATATATATATATTTGTTTATTATCTCAAATAAATATATTTATATTATTTAAAAATATTTATTTAAAAAAATAAAAAATAAAAAAAGGTTTTTAATGCTTTTCTAATTTTTTGTATATTTATTTTCTAACGAATAATAATAAAACTAAATATTTCAAATATCTTGAAAACACTTTTTAAATATGTTAAAAATATACAAAATATTTTTAAATGATATAATAGGTATATTTATTTTTTAATATATCAAATAAATATATTTATTAAATTATAAAAAATATTTTTAATGCTTAAAATATTTTTTAAAAAAAGTTAAAAATATCAAAAAATGTTTTTAGTACTTTTATAATATTTTTTTTAATATTTTTTGTTCTAATTATATAAAATATTAAATCAAATTTAAATATATTTATTTATTTGCGATTATATTAAACTCCCGAAATAGAGCTGAATATATATAAAGGTAAATATATAGCTCCATTTGAGATGCCAGATTAGGCAAACTGAACGCTAAATGCTTCGCACTTTTGCAGAGCTCAAGCGAATTGTTGAGATCATTAATTAGGCTCGGCTATCGCTGAGCTTTAGAAAGGAAACTCGAGCGATATTTAATGTTGTGGGTTAATTATTCACAGGTCAAATGGTCACGCAAGAACATTGCGGCTACGATGGAGCGCTTTGAGCCCACCGCGGCCACGCAGTCCTCGTCGTCGACTTCGTCGCTGGACTACGGTTTTGCCGCTGGCGTCATGACGCCCGGCAGCAGCAGTGCCACGCCCTCGCATGGCGGTGGGTCAGCGGCCGGCATGTCGTCCACAGCCTCGCTGCATGTGGCCTACAATGGTGGCGGCGGCGGCGCTGGCGTAGCTGGCGCTGCTGGTGGTGCTGCCAGCGGCGGTGCCATGGGCGCCAGTGGCTCGGCTGGGGCGGCAGCCGCTGCACCATTCAACCACATTTACTCCTATGCATACTACGAGCCCGGCGCGGCCAAGTGCCATACGAACGTGCCCGCCCAAGGCCAGGGCCAGGGCCAGGGCCAGAGCCAGGGCCAGGGCAACGGACTCCATCATCATCACGGGCAGTCGAAGAGTCCGCCGCGCAACTCGATACGCGCGCTGCTGGCGAAGAGCTTCCGCTCGAAGTCGTCGTCGCACAGCGGGCAGTCGACGTCGTCGTCGCCAAGTGCCGAGGAGCGGGACAGGCACACGTACACCACACGGTACGGCACCACCGAGAACCTCTACGAGGAGGTGAGCGACCAGAAGATACGCAAGGTGCTCTCCGACAACCGCATCGCCACGTCCAGTGCGGGCAACGTCAAGGAGGAGCTGCGTCGCGTCCAGCACAATCATTTCCGTGTGCTCGACGAGCTCAATCTGTCGCTGGAGGCGCTCATTATGCCGCCGACGCCGCCCGACGTCAGCCCCAGCCACGGCGGCCCGGCCAGCGCCAGCTCCAATGATGTGCAGCACGAGGCAGCAGCCACGAGCACCAGCTGCAGCAGCGGCAGTGGCAGCGGCAGTGGCAGTGGCGCCGTTGGCAACTCCTCCTCATCGTCCTCCTCCGTGCAAGGCAAGAATGTGCTGAGCACGGGCCAGCGGCCGCGTCGCGGCGGCCTGCTCGGCGGAGCTGCGGCCAGCGCCGCGTCCAACTCGAGCTCGGCCTCGCACGCCAGCCTGGAGAACTTGTCGAGCACGCTGAACAGCATGGAGCTGAAGGATCACGCCCACAGCAGCTGCATCAATCCGGAGTTCGACGAGGGCGACCTCGACAGCGGCTTCAGCGGCAGCGGCAGCAGCAGCGGCGCCAGCTACAACGAGAGCTTGCGCTACTACAAGACGGCCACGCCCACTAGCCATAGCCACAGCCATAGTCACAGTCATAGCCACGGTCACGGCCACGGCCACGGCCATGCCGGTCTCAATCCCAGCATGATGCATCACAGCAGCAACAACAACCACAACAACAACAACAACAACAGCAACAGCAACAACCACAACCACATGAGCACCAGCACGCTGCCGCACAACCTGCGCAGCTGCCGCTCCTCGACGGCGTCGGGCACCTCGACCTCGAAGAGCAGCATGGCCAGCTGTGGCGAGGATCAGGGCATTGCCGGCATGGGCATGCCAATGGGCATGACCATGGGCATGCCCATGAACATGAACATGAACATGAACATGAACATGGAAATGGCCATGGGCATGGGCATGGGCATGGGCATGGGCGTGGGCGTGGCTGAGATGGCAAGCGGCAGCTCGATGTCGCCATTCAATTATCCGCGACGCTGCTCGGCGGACCAGCAGCGGGCATCGGGACGCTCGATTGTGTCCGCCACGGGCTCGGCGGCGGCGGCGGCGGCGGGCAACGGCGCCATCTCCGTGGCCACCGGCGCGAAACCCAAAAAGAACTTCTGGACCACGAAACCGTGATGCTACAAAAAGGCCCTGCGTCACATATGCAAGAAATGGAGCATTGTTATGGTGAGTACAAATTGAAGCGAAATGAAATCGAATGGAGTGGAGTGGAATGGGATGGATGAAGAGGGTTGATATTATAAATACATATATAAAGTGGATAAGGATATTGAATCGGAAAAAATTAAAAATAAATAAATAAAACATATTAAAATAAATAAAAATTAATGAAAAAAATAAATAAATAAGACATAATAATATCAAATGAATAAAAGAAAAATATAAAAATAAATAAATATATCATATAAATATTAAATTTTAATGGGTGAAAACATTATTTAATAAATTAAAATAACATTAAGTAGATATAATAAATATAAATAATAAATAAAAAATGAAAAAAGTATATAAATCAATAAATAACAAATAAAACAGAAATAATATATAAGAAAAAATTTATATTAACTAATAAAAATAAAAAATAAATAAATAATATTAAAAAATAAATTAATATTAAATAATATTAAATAAATAAAAGAAAAGGAAACAAATAAATAAATGAATCGAACAAATATTAAATAAATCGAATAATAATTTAAAATGAGTAAAATAATTATAAAATAATTAAAATAAACATTAGATAAATATGATAAATAAATATAATCAATAAAAAATGTATATACATGTATAATTTTCGTTTAAAATCTTGGTTAAAGTCTTGTGGCTTAAGTCTATGAGCAACACTGTAAATAAATTTAAAAATAATAATAATAATAAAAAAAAAAATAATTATATATATATATATATATATATATATATATATATATATATATATATATATATAATATATATATATATATATATATATAAAATATATATATATATATATATATATATATATATATATATATATATATATATATATATATATATATATATATATATATATATAAATATATATATATAAAATATATATTTAAGCAAAAAATATATATTAAGTAATAAAGAATAATAAAAATTAAAATAAATATTATTAAATACATTCCAAAATAAACTGAATGAAATTAAATAAGTAAAAAAACATATTAAATATATCAAACAAATATGAAATATGTTAAATAAATATTCAATAAATAAAATTAGTTAAAATCAATAAAAGAAAATAAAATAAAAATAAATAAAATAATTATGAAATACTTAAAATCTCAAGCAGAAAAGAAGCAGAAAAGTTAGATGGAATCAGGGCAAACCTTATATAGAAACAGAATAAAGCTTTTATCTCTCATTACACTCCCATAAAACCCAACAAAGGCCCATGAACTCAGTTCTCTTTAGCAGCAAACAGTCCTCCTATGACTCTCACGAATAAGCAATAGAGCAACAACTCAGCAAGTTGCCAAAAATCCATGAAATCCTCAAAGCCTCCGCACTAATGAGAGCTGGTAAACGTTTTAGCTCTGCCTGGGCTCTCGTATATTTCTCACTCAAAGCATCGTTTGAGAGTCTCTGCTTGAATGTTATGCTCATCTTCATTGTTATCGTCGCGGTTAGCGTTATCGTTATCGTTATCGTTATCGTTATCGTTATTATTATTATAACTACTGCTGTCCCAATTCTGTTTATATTTTTATACACATTTTTTATGCTCGCCTCTCGCCCAGCTCAGTCTCAGCAGCTCAGCCTTGTCTCTAACTGTTGCAGCATCAATTTCAACTTTTCAACTTTAATCATAATAAATTTGCGGCTTGGCCCAGACCCAGGGCTCCATTTCAAATCAACGAGGCATTTCCGCTACCGATGCTGCTGCTGCAGTCGACGTCGCTTTAGCCGCTCTCGGATATTCCCAAGATAATAAATTTATTAACAGCCAGCGCGGCGGCAACAGAAAACATCATCATTATCTGTAGAGGGCAGCGGGCAGCGGGCAGTGAGCAGTGAGCGGCGCCCTCCCTCGCTCAGCTCTCTCGCCCCCACGAAATGAATCAATTAAAACTGATTGAACTTCATAGATTTGATTCCCCCCCTCTCTCTCTCTCTCTCTCTCTCTCACTGTCGGCTTCTTCTGCTTCACTTTTTTTCCTTTTATATATTCATTCATTTGTGCAACTGAAACTGGGGTAATGCCGGATTCGGATTCGGATTCGGACTCGGAAGCGGACCGCATCATCTGCCCATGGCAGCTACATATGTGGGAACTTGCTGACACACACTCGGCCACATGCCCCCATTTTCTTGGTCTGCCACAGGGATTATGACTGTGAGCGAGTGTGTGTGTGTGTGTGTGTGAGGCCATTAAGGCGCCTGTTGAAATCGAAATCCCAATATCAGCATTAAAAGTCTTACAGCTCAGCCTAAGATGCAATCCGTCCAATGGCTGGCCAATATGCTCGTTGGCTCAACTGACTACTTCAACCCTTGTGACTGCGGCCCGTTATTCATTGCATTTTGTTATAAATCTGTCAATTTGCACAATTGTGCGTGCGCTTAGTGCATTCGACAGGGTCTCGCGGCCGGTTCGCTTCGGCTTCACGATACTTTGGGGTGAATCAGCCGCAGCAGCAGCAGCAGCAACAGCAGCTGAGACAGAGATGGAGACAGAGACGGAGATACTCTGCTGAAATGTTTTTCGGGCACATCCGCAAGGGCGCACGATTTTGGGCTTCCATAATAAAAATCAGCGAGTTTCTGTTGATTTATAGTCGCAATTGTGCTGCGGCGCAACTAATTTGCCTCGAGTGTTAAGTAGCATGGGAGCATGGGTGTGTGTGGGTGGGTGGTGGGTGGTGGTTGGCCGGCTGGGCGAAGTTAGTTCTGTTTGCTAATAGTTCCCACAGAGTTTGCACTGTTGTCGAGTCATCGTTAGACTTCCACAAATATTGCAGAACATGAATCAATTTATATGAATCCATTGCACGAAGTGATATGAAAATAAATACAAATAAAAAGAAATATATCAATGATTCATATATAACGAAAATATAGATAAATAAATAAAGAAAAATATATAAATATATAAAAAAAATATATGAAAATAGAAATATATCAAAACATATCGAAATATGTATATATAAACTTATGAAAATATATAAAAATATATATAAAAGTATAAAAAATATAAAGAAAATATATATAAATTAATAAAATATATAAATATATAAAATATATTATAACATTTCGAAATATGTACATATAAAATATATAAAAATTAAAAAAAATATGTAAGAATAAAAATATGTAAAGAAAATATAAAAAATAAGAAAAGTATAAAAATATGGGAAGTATATACATATATGTATTTAAATTTAAAAAATATATAAGTATAAAAAACTAAAAAAAAGAAATATATACAAACTAACATGCATATAAAAATATTTTTAAAATATAAAAATATATATGAAAGTAAATAAAAATATTTACGAATATATAAATATGTATTAAAATATATAATATATATATATATAAAATTTAAAAATATAAAAAAAATTATATAAAAAATATAAAAATATATAATATTTATTTATATATATTCTTTAATTTTTATATTTTTTTATATATATATTTATAAATATCTTTAAATATTTATTTATTAATTTTCATTTATTTTTTATATATTTTTATAGTTTTTATACATATTTATATATTTGTTAATATTTCAATAAATATAAATATTTACAAATATATAAAAATATATAATATATAAAATAAATGAAATTAATAAATAAATATTTTAAGATATTTATAAATATATATAAAAAATATAAAAATTAAAGAATATATTAAAATGTATAGAATATATGTATGGAAAATATGTTTTTAAAAATATATGAAAATAGCTAACGACTCATACTCAGGTGTGTGTGTCTGCAAAGGTGTGCATTGCATATATCAATAGAATTACATTAGTTCAGGTAAAGCTCAGCTCAGCCACACATGTGCTCAGAGCACGTAAACAGACTCAACAGCAGTTGCCTGCTAAGTTATGTAAACTTATAGCACCCCCTCTCTCTCTCTCTCTCTCTCTCTCTCTCTCTCAGTTAAATTATAATTGCATTTGGCTTACAATCACTCATTGATGCGCTCTCAAACAGTCTTCAGTTCAATTCAATTCGATTCGCCTTTGCCACATCCATCAACGATGCACCGCTTGCCCCGCCTGCCCTGCCCTGCGTGTGCTCCTAATTGAATATGCAATATGAAATTCAACTATTGCACACACTTGCACTCATGCATTATTCACTCGCCTGCCAACCGAGTCCATTCAAACACAATGATCTCTCTGCCTCTGAGTTGCTGAACTTCCTTCAGCCTGGCCAAAAACTTGATCTGAAAACGATTTGTGTACAGTCCATTTGACAGCAGTTATCGTATGTTTCCCCTCTCATTCCCTACCGCCCTCCCTCTCTCTTTAAACTTTTCCGGTGCTTGACGAGCAGAAAAAAGCGGCGCGGCTCACTTGAAAATCGTTTAAATGTTGCCAAATCGCTCGTAACCAGCAACATCAACAAAACAGGCTAATAAAGCAAGCCAACAAGGACGACTAGACTAGACTAGGCAGGGGGGGGTGCGCTGCCAAAAGGGCAACCCAAATAAAATCAGAGCCACATCAAATGCCAAACGTCTGTTCGCAAATATGAAAATGGATTTCGAATGGATTTGCAGCAGGTCTGTCTCGTCTCCTCTGCAGCCAGAGTCAGTCGTCGTAGCTGGACAATGGCGGTCAGACGATGCCACATTTAAAGTGGGGCAGAGAGAGAGAGGAGAGAAAGAGAGAGAGGAGGAGGAGGGGCACAGGCTAGAAGGAGCCACATATGTGCAGGCAAATCGGACGCAAACATTCACTTAGCCATAATAAAAGAAATGAGCAAACGCAAAGCGGCCAACAAGCTGAGAAAAAAAATCGTCCCAATTCAATTGCAATGCGAAGTAGAAGTTGAAGAAGAAGAAGAAGAAGAACAAGTGGAGCAACAAACAGCGAAATTGTTGAAATTTGTCAATTTGTTGTTGTCGCATACACTTTCCACTGGCTATAGCGACTATAAAGGGAGTCAGTTTAGCTATGGAAAGATAGAGACTGAGAGAGAGAGAGAGAGGGATATCTGATAAGAGTGGAAGGGCTGGATACTAAACGAGTCCACTCTGATAGGGCATCTGCTATTCGATCATTTGGCCTTGCTCAGTTCCGCTTTTGGCTTTTGTTGTGCTGTTGGGCGAATTCAACGCACAGTTGCCAGTTTCGATAAGCAGTTGGCTCTAGAGTCTGCTTGTCTGGCTGGTGAGATTTAGCCATGCTGATTAAAATTGAATGATGGCCAGAAGGACAGCGACAGGGACAAGGGACAAGGGACTCGGGACACGGGACAGCTACAGCGACAGCGAGTGACATAGAAATTGCCATGTCCCCAGCTAAATATCCAGGATCCACAAAAACTGTAGCAGCAAGGGACGGGGGCGGGCAGAACTTCTGGTATTGGTATTGGTCTTGGTCTTGGTCTTGGTTTAGTTTGGCTTGGGCAATGGCCGTCATGCCCTTCAACAATTACACACACACACAGAGAGAGAGAGAGAGAGAGAGAGAGAGAGAGAGAGAGAGAGAGAGAGAGAGAGAGAGAATAGAATAGAAAAAAAGAAACCTTAACCCACTGATGGCGCCCGAAACGAAGCCGGAGACATAACATAATAAATTTGCAGACAAGGCACAGCTACGCTGCGGCTACAGTGGTGCCAGATCCCACAAAAATGTCTTCAAAAATATTTTTTAATGCAGATAAATTGTTTAAAAGTAAAGCAAAGAATTTTAAAAAATTCTTTATATAAAAAATAAGTTTTTAAAATTATATATTTTTTATAATATTTATTTTTTATATTTATATTTTTTATATATTTAAAAAATATTTTATAAATGGTTTTAAGCTTAAAAATATTTTTTAAAATTAATTTTTCTACATATTTTTTATTTTTAATATGTTAAAAAATATTTTTAAAAATATTTTATATTTTAATTTTTTTTAATTTGAATATTTTAAAATATATTTTTATAAATATTTTATGTTTTTAATTTTTTTAATATTTATATTTATAAATTAAATATTAATATTTTTAATATTATAAATATTTTTATAAATTTTTTATGTTTTAATTAAATTTTTTTTTAATTTTAATATTTTCAAAAATATTTTTATAAATTTTTCATATTTTCATTAAATTTTTTTTGAATTCTTTAAATATTAAAAAAAATTAAATATTTTGAGTGTAAAATGAAATAATTTTCCATTGATTTGCTCACATAATTTGTGTGGTTTGGCACCAGTGTGCGCTGGCAGGGCGCCAACAGGCGAGACGGAATGGTGGGCCGCTTCAGCAAGGACACGGTGGCGTGGGCAGGCAGTTGCCAAAGCGGACAATGGCAGGCGTAGAGCAATAACACGAGGGTGGCTCAACGGTGGCTCAGCACGGTTTGGTGGTTGCTGCCGCTGTCGACGCCACCGCCGCTGCTGCTGCTGCTGCTGCTGTTGGCGTGACATTGTCAGCCTTGGACTGAAACTGCGACTGTTCCTGGGGGTTGTCTGCAAATCACCCACCATTTGCCGCTGCTGTTGTTGTTGTTGTTGTTGTTGCTGTTGCTGTTGTGGTTTTTTGTGAAACTGCGTCGTCTGCGGGCGCAAGAAAAACTGTAGTAAATAATTCTTTAAAGATTTAGAGACACTTGGCGAACAGATGCGTTGCCAGCAATTGCAAATTTTTATGAGATATACACCGAGTGGAGGGCGCTCGCTGGCGACGCGTGCTTGGCGCTGCTTTTTAGCTATTTCTGGTGAGCGAACCAAGGACTGAGCGAGCGTCGCCATAAGCGGGCCACATATCAAGATTAATTTTTTCCAAGATAATAAATTCAATGCAGATTAAATGGCAGACCATTAAATTATCGGCAGCAAAGTCGACTTGAGAGGATGTCACAAGGGGAGTCTCTCAATCTCCCTCTCTCCCTCTCTCTCTTCAGTCTGTGTGCGCGCGTGACTGCGTGCGTATTTTGATAGTGCAATGTAATTATGCTTAAGCTGCACTGCGCGACGTTCACAAGTAAATCGCATATGAAAATCAGTTAAGAAACTCATAAATAAAATGGCCAAACGATGGCAAGCGATAAAGCAGATAAGCGGTTTAGATAGGCCAGATGCGGTTGCCTGATAGCCACGCCAGCTGAGCCATCCTCAGCTATGACTTTTCAATGAAGTACCTCTAGAGAAATGATGGTCTTGAGGCGAAAGGAGCAGATGTGAAAGGGGGGCGCAGTTGAATGCTGGAGTCATAGATACACTCTATATTGTAGAATCGGAATAGATAGCTGAGTGGAGTTAGCAATCAGACTGTCACTTCATATGATGGGCCAGCAGATGTTCATGTCCTGGCATCTTGCTGCTGGTTACAAGCTAATCAGTGTGAGGGGGTAAGGGTATCTTCTATTCATGCATATGCTTGAGTTAGTTGCCTGAGAACTCTCTCTAGTTTCATTTTAAAATGCAGGGTATCTTCTAGTCTTGTATGTCCTTGAGCTAACTTTGTTAACAGTTAGTTGCCTGAGAACTCTATAGTGTAGTGAGACGGTAAGGGTATCTTCGAGTCGGGCATATCCTTGAGCTAACTTTGTTGTAATGCATTGGCTGTGGCCTCTTTAGCTTTATGATATTGTTTATAATCTTAACTTAAATTATAGATATATATATCCTATACTTTGATTTCTTCACATCTATCCTATGCCGGATTGTCCTCTATTCCATTGGACGTAGTCTACTGCTGATTCTATGCTATTCTACAGTTCATCAAGTTCCGTTTCAGTTTCTCAATCTGAATCAAAATTTAACTGAAAAGTGTTTGTAATATTTGTTCGAGTTGCTCGCCTCATTCTGCAGTCGAATCGAGTCTGGCTTTTTGGCAACAAAACTAAATCGAAGCCAGGCGAGCGACGAGGCAGACACATTAATTACGCTACGCTGGCCTGGCCCAGAGGCGAGTTCCCAAAATTTTTCGGCGCAGCTGCAATCAAATGTCGTCGTGTGTTGCGATTGCCGTTTGCCGTTTGTCGCTTGTCGCTCTGAGCCAAGGCAATAGCAGCAAAAAGGCAAAGAAGAAGAAGACATCGAATGCAAATGACAGGAGAAACGCGCTAAAGTTAAAAACAAAAGCGACAGAGAACCGGCGCACCCCCTCCCCCCTCCCCCTCTCGATGCCCCAGCTCGCCTCGCCGCGTCGCCCTTTTGCTATCTCTCGTAGGCCGCGAGCCCATCAATCAGGCTGTGCAAAGCACATCTCAAAGTCAATTTTTTTGGCAAACAAACAAAACGATTGACGAGATATCGAGGCAGAGCCACAAGCGTGTGTGTCCATGCCACAATCCCCCAACCCCCTCTCCTCGCCAGCCACCGCGTCGCTTAATCAACGGTTGAGGCACAAAATGTCAAATGGTCGGCTGATTGGAAAGTCGCGCGCGAAACGCGCGCAAATCGCGCGCGCTTTTAATGAGATCAGATTTGACAATTTGCAGCATAGGCAAACGTTGCGGCCGGAGGGTGGGTGGGTGGTTGGGTGGTTGGGTGGTAGGGTGCAGGTGGTTCTAGATGATGCCGCACAATCAGTTTCCGTTTCCGCTGGCCGCCATTTTGTTGCGCTCTGGCTAATAAAACGTCGCGCGACAATTATTTGCTTCGTCTTTTTTTCTTTCTCTTTCTGCCAATGGCAAAGGGCAAAGGGGGGAAGGGAAGAGGGGGAGGGAGAGGGGGAGGGAGAGGGAAGGGGTAGCGAACGAAGTCGAACTTTTAGTTTGGCAACGTAACGCGATGCGGCGCCTGCTTCATTAACTGTACAAGTAAAACAGCCGCAGCAGCAACACAACGCCGCGCCGAGTAAATAAACGCGCGCGAGAGCAAATAACCGACTAGCAGATACCCTGTAAATGTATGAAAAGTTGAAAATAGAGCTGGAACTTTGGCTTTTTGCTTTTGTTTGCTGTAGATATTTGATTTAAAAACGATTTGTGTATAATTTGAAATGTGATTGACTAGCAGATACCCTGTAAATGTATGAAAAGTTGAAGATAGAGCTGGAACTTTGGCTTTCTGCTTTTGTTTGCTGTAGATATTTGATTTAATACAGATTTTTATATAATTTGAAATGTGATTGACTAGCAGATACCCTGTAAATGTATGAAAAGTTTAAAATAGAGCTGGAACTTTGGCTTACTGCCTTTGTTTGCTGTAGATATTTGATTTAATACAGATTTTTGTATAATTTGAAATGTGATTGACTAGCAGATACCCTGTAAATGTAATGAAAAGCAGCTAAACAGTATTGCTTTGTTATGTTCCTAATTAGAAATATTTCAAAAGTAATTTGGGCTATATTTTCGAATTGTTTCTAATGTGATTGACTGCTGGATACCCTGTAAAGTAATAAAAAGCAACTTAACAAGTCGGCTTCTCTATGCTGCTAATTAAAATTATTTTAAAATCTTATTTAAATATTTTTTGTATTTATTATTTTCAATTTGATTGACTGGCAGATACCCTGCACAAGTGCCTTTAATATCTTCACCTCATTCAAATTAATTTTAATTACTTTTGCAGGCAATTAAGCCTTTGTTTTGATTGTTTTCTATTCATTTCATATATTTTATAGAATTGCCTTTGTTCTGCTCGGGCCGCGCATACTCTCCACTTGGCCGACTGGGCGATGCCACTTAGTTTGATGTTGTTTTGCTTATTGCTTTTTTGTTGCTGCTGGTGCTGCTGGTGCTGGTGGTGCCGGTGCTGTTGTTGTCCGCTTCACACCTATGTTTGTGCAACGGCTTTTGTTTGGGCTGCCTTTCGTAGTGCTTTCGTTCTGGTGCGGAATATAAACAACGGCCATGACGCAGGCAGCAGGCAGCAGGCAGCGGGCAGCGGGCAAACAACCAACAGCAACACTCATCTGTGTGTTGGTGTTTGCAGACAACAACCGTGGCCCGACAACGAAGGCCTCCTCCTCCTCTTCCTCGACCTCCTCCTCCTCCTCCTCCTCCTGCTGGCTCTGGATTGGCTTTTGTAGCGCGAGTCTGTCCTGTCCGCCCTGTTCGGCCCACTCCCGGCGCCAATTTATGACCTGTCAGAATTTTCCACTGGTCGAAAATCGCCAGCGCCTTAAAAAACAGAAAAAAAAACGAAAGAACTCGCACTTTAAGTGCTACGCTGCCGCCAGCCAACCCCTTGCCCTGTGTCAAAACTTTAGCGCCCGAATAAGTAGGCAACACTTTTATTCGCCAACTACTTAATCCAACAAAAGCCAAAGATATTACAGATGTACATGCTATATATGCGAGAGAGAGAGAGAGAGAGAGAGATACATCGATAAAGTGACATAATCGAGGCATATTTCAGTGAGCGAAGCCAAAATGCCAGGCTCAGCCGGGGAATTTGTGTGAAAACTTTTGAGCCCCAATAAGTAGGCAATGGTTTTTGTTGAGCTGAGGCTGGCTCTTGATCTATGCTATCTGCTTATATGTGTATAAGTAGAGTTAGCTATGTACATATAGGGAGACCTAAAGAGCGCAAATAATATTATTTTTAAGTATTTCGTATAATTTTATTATGATTTATACAAAGTTGCTTAAGGAGGCTTGCCTTCTCTCTGCCTTCTCTCTCTGCCTGCTTTAGATATATTTGTGTATATATTTTTGTTTGCTTACATATTATATATATATATTCATAGTCTCAACTTTACTCAACTCAGCAACTTATGCATATATATACATATTTATATAACTTATTCTATAATATTCCAATGAATTGACCCTTGAACGCAACGCTGAACTTGCAACTGCTGCTGGCTCTAGCTCTGGCTCTGGCTCTGGCTCTCGCTCTGCTTCTGCTTCTGTTCTCTCTCCCTGCCTGCTGTGTGTCCTTTCATTATATGACCATGTAACATGTGCGTGCCACGCCCCCTCCCTCCCGTCAACGCCCACGCTTGCCTGCGCCGATAAGTTGGTTAAAAGTTCAATGACGCTTTTTGACGGCTTTTGACTCTCTTGGCATGTTGTTGTCACTATTTTTTTTTTTTTGGATAGTAAGGCAGCCGCAGGTAGGTGTGTCTGCGTGCAGGTGTGCACAACTGTCTGGCCAGCCGGCGAGCCGCATAATTTCCGACGAACAGCAGCGCCAACAGCCGCCTGACTTCATTTCTCTTTTCGGGCTGGGCGGCCAGTTGAGGTTCGGGTCAGCCAGCTGACAACTGTGTCCAAGCGGAGCGAGTGGCAGGACACGGGGCCATGGCAACGTCTCATTCAGGCTGTCAGTCCGCCAGTCCGCCAGTCAGTCAATCAGTCAATCAGTCAATCAAGCAGCCATTCAATTTATCGTTGACTTAACTTTTTGATGGTTACAAAATGAAATTTATGAAGCCCGCCGCCCCAGACCTGCCCACACCAGTTGAACGACTAGCAGATGCCCTGCCAAAGACTGTTTGCAGCCAGATTTCATCCCCTCCGATACTCTTATTAGTTTAGCCTATATTTCTCTCAGTGTAGGCATAACTTTCTGCTGTTTCTCTGCTCTAATATCTCAGCCTATCTTTAGCCTTTAGTTCTGCCTACAGGGTAACTCTTGGGTCTTATCTCTTTATTTTCGTGCTGCCTGTTTCATTGCCATTCATACGCTCACACACACACGCACGCACACATCCATCAGCTGCAGCTGGCGCTTGATGCCGACTCTCAGACCCCAAAAACTTGGCCTCTGCCGTCGACCTGTAGCTGCTCCTGCTGCTGCTGCTGCTCCTGCTGCTCCTGCTGCTCCTGCTGCTGCTGCTGTTCTGGGTCCTCTGTCGAAGTGTTATCTTTGCGGTGGCATCTATAATGGGTTTTGTCACGTCGCAGACGCGTCTGCCATCATCTCTCTACCTCTCTACCTCTCTCTCTCTCTCTCTCTCTGTCTCGCTCTCTCTCTCTCTCTCTCTCTCTGTCTCTCTGTCTCTCTGTCTCTGTCCACTTTCGTGCAACTGTTTGCTGAGGCATGAAAAACGCACGTCGACATCAATAAACTTAAAACAAAAAGCGAGCGGCGAGCGGCAGGCGCAGGCGGGCCAGCGGCAGGTCACCTTTTGCCTCACACACACACACACACGTGTCTGCTGCTGCTGCGTGTGTGTGTGTGTGTGTGTGTGTTGTTGCTTTTGTAAAACATTTGCGTGTTGTTTAAGCCGCTTTACGTAGTACGCAGCTCGTCTATCCGCTTAATAACTTTGGCGCCAAATGTCAAGCGCAACAAGGGTGAGAGTGTGTATGTGTGTGTGTGTGTGTGTGTGTGTGTGTGGCAAGTGTATCAAATTGGCAGCCCGTTATCCAGTTGACTTTTCACAAATTTTCCAACGTAATTGTTAAAGCTCGCAATGCGGTCAAGTGACCCAAGTGTGTGTGAGGCAGTCCAAGACAAACATAGATAAGAGAGGGGGGAGGAGGAGGGTGGTGGGTGGTGGGTGGTTAGCTGAACGGGCGGAGCCAACCGTTGGTGGCCTTAGCTTCGGCCACGGCTCTGGCCAGACACCCAATAAAATTATATTGTACATGCATGCGGCAATAAATAAATTAGAACAAGGTGCCACCAGCGGCAGCTGCACGAGAGTGCCCAAAGAGAGCGAGAGAGAGAGAGAGAGAAAGAGAGAGAGAGAGTGGGAGAGTGGGAGAACAACATTTTATTTTGCCTTTTAATAATAAACTGAAGCATAGCTCGAAGAGGGCGTGGCGGGCGGGCGAGCAAGCAACTGCGTCGGCAGTCAGATGCAATTTATTGATAATATATATGCGGCGACCTTAAAGAGAGAGAGAGCGAGAGAGAGAGAGAGAGAGAGAGAGGGAGAGAGCGGGCAGCGCGCCAGCGAGAGACAACAATAAATGCGATGCGAAAACCTTTTGGCAATTTGTTGCGACAAATTTTTGGCAATATTTTGCTGACCAGCGAGAGCGAAGCGACAGCGGCCAGACAGACGGACGGACGGGCGGGCAAATTTACGGCGGGCTGATAAGCAAGAGAGTAAAAGAGAGAGAGAGAGAGAGGGGGGAAGAGTGTGAGTAACAAAGCAATAAAGAAAAGATTGAGTGAGGGTGAAGAGAGAGAGAGAGAGATAGAGCGGAGGAAATGTGATTTAATAATTATATTTGCTGAAGAGAGGAAGAGAGGAGAGAAAGCTTGACAGATGTTGAGAGAGAATGGAGAGAAGGGAAGAGAGAGAGTAATGAGTGAAAGGAGCAGAGCAAAGGGAGAAGAAAGGAGTGAGGGGAGAGATGAAAGTAGGGAGAAGAGAGTAGGAAGAAGAGAGAAGTGAGAAGAGAGAAGTGAGAAGAGAGAAGATGGAAGATGGAAGATAGAAGAGAGAAAAGAGAAGAGAGTAGGGAGAAAAGAGTAGGCAGAAGAGAGAAGAGAGCATGAGAGAAGAGAGATAGAGATGATAGATGAGAGAATAGAGAAGAGAGAAGAGAGATGAGAGATGAGAGAAGGGAGATGAGAGAAGAGAGATGAGAGAAGAGAGATGAGAGAAGAGAGATGAGAGAAGAGAGATGAGAGATGAAAGAAGAGAGATGAGAGAAGAGAGCATGAGAGAAGAGAGATAGAGATGATAGATGTGAGAAAAGAGAAGAGAGTAGGGAGATGAGATAAGGGAGAAGAGATAAGTGAGAAGGGAACAGAGAGAAAGAAGAAGAGAGAAGGGAGAAAAGAGTAGCAAGAAGAGGGAAAAAGAGAAGAGAGCAGAAAAAGAAGGAAGTAGAGAAAAGATAGACGGAAAAGGAGAGAAGGGCAACGAAAAGAAATCGAAAAGAGATAGGAACTATAGAGAACGGATAGGGATAGGGAATCTATATAGCATAGATAGATATCACTGATCAGAAATCACTTTTATCTTCCACAAAAATACTTCAAACTCGATATTGCTGATTGTTAGTGTATTAGGCAGTCGGGTACAGCCGATTGTGACACGCTTAGGTACCTATAAATAGATTTAACTCGTACAGAAATAACATTTTAAAGTTGTCTCTGCTGGCAAACTATATGCCTAATGGAACTCAGCTGATACTGATACAAATTCGATTTCCCATCGGCTGCAGCTGTCAGCGTTTACTATAATTAAGTTAAGTTTGTAATAATTGAAATATGATTAAACTGCAGTTAAGTTGATTTGATTACACTTATCGCATTAATAAATCATTCTCTCTCTGTCTCTGTTTCTCTTTAGGAATACAATTCAAAGACTGCCTCATGCCACGCCATCCACTACTACCAGCCACATTCGCATTCGCATCTGCAGCGCATCAACAACAATTGCTGCAGCAGCAGCAACTGTTGCTGCAACAGCTCCATCGGCAGCCAGCAACCGCAGCAGCAGCATCCGCAGCAGAAACAGAAATCGAAACACAGATACGGTCACACTGGCCGCAGTCGCTACAACTACAAATACGATGCCGTCGAGGAGTGCTGCCGTCCGATCTTCCACGAGCAATACGGCTCCTTTGCGGACATGTTGTGAGTGGGCATCAGGCGGTGGGCGGCACGGCGGAACACACGGTACCTACGACAGACTAACTACAAAGTGTTATACTATATAGAGGAGAAAGAAGAGGAGCAGCTGAAGGAGCAGGAGGAGGAGGAGGCTGAGCAGGAGACGGAAACAGAAACAGATGCAGATACGGATGTGGATGCGGATGCGGATTGAGGATGATTGAAGATGTTGCATATGAATGTTAGCTGGTTACTTAGGTAGTTTCATCATTTAGGCATGAATGCATGCACACACACACCCTAACACACACACACACACACAGGCAGTATACCTAAAGAATATATTAAAAGAAAAGAAGATGTAGTGAATTTTTTATAGATATTTGAGTGTGTTTATCTCTAGAGACAAACGATTAGCGATAAACGATAAACGATTTGAGTGTTGAAATATATAAATATATATGATAACTATATATTGATGTATACCCCTACACACACAGAGAGATCATTATGTTAAATTGCAAGAATATATATATTTCAAATATATGTATTAAACCCCTTGATATCTGGCTATAAATGGCACGCGCTATAAATGTTGGGCATATACATATACATACACATACATATATGTGTCTATAACTAAATATACTATTTATTCATGTACATATATGATAAATCCGATATCCATACCACACATATATATATATATACATAAATATATAACGAAACTAACTATGTGAAAGGCATAAAAAGTTTTTTTTTTTTTTTTTTTGGAAATTCCGTCTAGAATTAGCATTGCGAATTGTTGTTGTTCTATATATAAACAAACATACATACCTATATATAAATATATATATGTGTATGTGCATATATATATCTATCAATATAAAGTTTTTTTTTGGTATAATAGACTAGATCTAGGATCTGGCCTGGCCTGGCCCAGAAATTGTCTTAACTAAGCGCATTTATTTCAAAAATAAAACGAAAGTAAATCTAAATAAATATATAAAAATATATATATATGTATGCATAATAATATGTAAACTTTACTATAAATATATATATATATATATATATATATATATATATATATATATATATATATATATATATAAACTATATATATATATAAAACGAACAATATATTTTTTTTTTATTTATAATATTGCAAATGCTTGTACATAGAGTTAAAACCGATATTTGATGGCAACATTTTAATAATAAAATAAATATAATAAATATATATACATAAACAAAAAAGATTTTTTTTTCAAATACTATTATTGCTATATGCATAGATAACTCTTAGAATGAGTGTTAAACAAATGTAAATAAATTGAATTGCATTGAAGCAGACTCTTAACAGAAATATATATATAAAAAAATATATATATATATATATATATAAGAAAGTCAAAGCACGCATACACACGGAGCAACAGAGAGTCTTTGGCGAGTCTTTCACTTATTAAAAACGAAAAAAAGAAGAAAATTATATAAAAATGTGTCTTAAAAAGAAAATGAAAATGCATGCACATACATACATACATAGACTCACAGATTTATATATATATATATATAAATATATATATATATATGTGTGTGTATTATTGATGGTTAGTATATATATATTTCAGACATAAATAGCGAGAGCACGCTGCAAAGCTGTCTTTATTGTATTCCCTAAATGTGGTGTCGACTCCAACTCAAAAAAAAAAAAAAAAAAAAAAACAAAATTAAGAAAAAAGAAAAGCAAAGAAATTCAATGTCAAGTTAAAAGCATAAAAAATACATTTAAATTGGGCAATTGTGAAAGTGAACCGAGATCAAGCTAAGCTAACACTAGGAAAGACACAACAAGTGGCGAGTGGGGCAGGGCGCAAAAGGCATTGCATACTTTTTGGCTGGCACTCCAACTCCCACATACACACACACACACGCACACACGAATATATCAAATTTTAAATTCTCAACTGCACTTTGCAGAATTTTAAATGTCTAAAATAAACGTAAAGAGCAAAATAACAAAATAACAAAAAACGAAAAACGAAAAGCGAAAAAATATAAAGAAATGCATAAAAATATTGGATTTAAAATAAATAAATAAATAAATAAAAAAATCAAACAAGAATTACAGCGTAACTATTCAAATACCAGAAAATTTTAACAAAACAAAAATGCAAAAAAAATTTAGCACACAAAAAAAAACATTTCAAAACAAGCTAAAAAATTGAATGATTTAAGCAGAATTTTTTTTTTTGGTTTTGAGCTCGTTTAAATGCTAAATATATAGTTGTAATTGATAGTTCTCTTAACTTTAGTTTTCACGCTACTTTTACATATATATAAATACATACATATATATAAATATATTTTGTTTGTTTTTTTTCGTAAAAAAAAAGCTTAAAATGTGATATTTTATAAAACTATAAACCACAAGAGAGCGCAGAAGAGTAAACAGAACAGAGAAACCGTCTAAGCACACACACGTACACACACACATACACTCACACATTGACAAGAAACTGGCATTATTTAAGAAGGAAAACGTTTTGCACTTTATTGTCATTAAATTATGATTATTATTGTATAATTTAAGCGAACTGTAAGTAACGTTATATTCATTATTGATGAGACACAAATAAAAATAAAATTAAATAACAAAAAAAAAAACAAAAAACAAAAAATATAGATTTAATTCATTTCATTGGAAAGAAAGATTTCAGCAAAAGGATCTGTTGCTGCCGCTGCTGTTGCTGTTACAGCGCCTTAACAGCGCGTTGGCTCTGCAACACGTTCCACAGCGTGTGGAACGCAACATGTTGGCCGGCTGGCCGGCTAACGGACCGGCAACATGTTGTGCTGCATACCATGCAGCTGCGCGACGTTTCACAGGTGGCTGCTCCAAATAATAAAAGTGCAGCATACTTTCAGGCGGCGGCATGAAAATCAAAATCAAAATTAAAATCCAAATCACGTTGAAACAAATGAGAATTGTGAAGTGCTGCTGCTGCTGCTGCCGTTCGGCTGCAGCGTAAGCTGGATTTGTATCTGTTAGTTTTCGCAATTAAATTGTTTTGGCCAAATCGTATCAATTTATCGCTTGAACGGCTCAACAGCTGCAGCCCGAGCAACTGGCTGGAAAATCCGCTTGACGCAACTCAAGAATAGCTTCGCTCTGGCCCATGCAATAAAAACTTGAACTGCTCATTGTTCTGATGATGCGATTTGCCCAACTCAAACACTTTAAATATATATATATATAGAGCATATATATATATATATATATATATATATATAGTCAGTTTCGGCTCGTGTGATAATCAGCTTTGGCTTTAATGCTGCAGCCATAAAAATATAAAATTCATTTTTGCCATTGCAATGGGCTTTAAAGCTCTTCTGACTTTTTATGCTCTGAGTGTGTATGTGTGTGTGTGTGTGTGTGTGTGTGTGTGTGTGTGTGTGTGTGTGTGTGCGTGGGTTGTTATTTGGGTGTTGGATGCGCTGCGGGCTCGTTGTTTGTATCTGTAAAGCAATTAATAATAATTGGCCCTAAAAACCCCTTTTCACTCTCTGTCAAATGTGTGTGTGTCAGTGTGTGTGTGTGTGTGTGTGTGTGTGCTTAACAACAACTACATGAGGACAGCAGCTAGCAGCTACAACAAACAGCGGCAGTCCGTTAAGGCACGTTTGGGGCTGAGGCGAGGGCGCAGCGATGGCTATTTGCAAATATTTACAACATCCGCTGCCCGGGCTATACAAACAAACAAGCACACACACACACACACATACACTCACACACACTCACACACACATACACACACACGCGCATCGCCTCGCACACATGTGACTTCTGTGCGCGCTTTGGCAAATAAAAGTTCTGAAATGCGATTATCTTGATGAATTGGAATTTGAATTTTAATTCTCTGCCGCTGACCAACACACGCACACACACGCACACACACACACACACGCACACACACACACACAGACGCACAGCAATTGCCGTCAGCAATGACACCTCTCTGCCAGTCTACCCCGATGCCCTCTCTCCCAAAACATGTTGTTCATCATCAAAAAGTTCTCGCATTTGGCATTTACATTCGCCCCGGCGTAAAACAGTTTTCAGTTTACAGTTTTCCGGCAAATCGGACGGAATGCATGCCCGTAACGGATACGTATGCGTTTTGCGGCAAACGGAATCTGTAGCCGTGTAACTGTAGCTCTAACTGTAACGGAGCCCGGCATCAGAGTCAAGTGGCTCGCTGGGGCTATTCATATACCTGTTGTAATTGCAGAGCGCCAACTGTATCTGAACGTATCTCCCACTCTCTCTCTCTCTCTCTCTTTGCATGTGTGTCGCTGGCAATTCTCAAAAGCATAAAAGTCAAATTTGTCGCATGGCCCACGGAGACGACGGCCGCCAGTTCCCTGCATTTCCCCAAGCAGCCGCGGGCCAGGTGCGGGCTGAGCGCGGCGCACAGGTAATTGGCTTTGCCATATTCGTATCTCGAGCATACGCTTGTCATTTAGATACGCATCCACCTGCCAGGGGGGCACCCCCCCACCCACTCTACCCACAATTGCGAAACAACAATGTAAAAAGGGTAATCGTCCAGGGAGAAAGAGAGAGAGCGAGGGGGGGGAGACAGTGGAGCACAAATATGTAGCATTGTGGTGGACAGCGCTAAGGTTACAGCTGCTACAGCTGTTGCTGGCCTAATGAACCCTTCAGCCGACTCAATTGCCAATGTGCGCTATGAGAGGGGAGGGGGATGGGGGGAGTCAGGGCTGATCATGCTTGCACCCCTAGCAACTAGAGCTGTAATGTGGGAGGGAAGGGAAGAGAGAATGGGAGAGAGATAGTTAGAAATATATGTAAAATTAGAGAGAGAGAGAGAGAGAGAGAGAGAGAGAGAGAGAGAGAGAGAGAGAGAGAGGGAGAGAGAGAGAGAGAGAGAGAGAGAGAGAGAGAGAGTGAGAGAGAGAGAAAGAGAGAGTGAGAGAGAGAAAGAGAGAGAGAGTGAGAGAAAGAGAGAGAGAGAGAGAGAGAGTGAGAGTGAGAGAGAGAGAGAGTAAGAGAGAGAGAGAGTGAGAGAGAGAGAGAGTGAGAGAGTGAGAGAGAGAGAGAGAGAGAGAGAGAGAGAGAGAGAGAGAGAGAGAGAGGGGAGAGAAAGATCTAGTCAAGCAAAGCTCTCGAGAGTCTGAACTCCTGAATGCATTCCGATCACTTAAGACTGCGCTAGTCGGGCGTGCTCAACTACAAAATACCCTACCTCTATACTCATTATCTAGATTGACAAAGGAACTGATGGATATAAGCAGAAGGGAAGGTAAGTAATAGAGCTATACCGTAAATGCTCCATTTGATGAGTTTACTCAAAGAGAGGAAGAGAGAGAGAGAGAGAGAAAGCTGCAATTGAAAGCGCGAATTGCGCTCTTCAGCACTTCGAGAGTAGCCAGCGGCTAATGCCGCTGCTTAAGACCCTTTACCTCTTCGCCTGCCCTTCGCATATTTTCTTTACGGCTAAGCGTAGTAATCAGAGAAAGAGAGAGAGAGAGAGAGAAAGAGCGAGAGGGGCAGCGCGTGAGATAGGGCTAATGATTAATACGAGCAGCGAAGCTGACGACCGACGCCCACTTGCCAAGTATTTATCGCTCAGCTTTTTACAACTCTAATGCTGATGGGCCGTGAGGGCCGGAGGGGGTGCGGCAGGGGGATGCCTAATAGGATTCACTCTGTTTATGTGCATGCTAATTAGAGAGACAAAAACACATTTCTGTTGCCGTTGCTTAATTGATGAAGTGAAAAAGCTGCCAGCCATCCGCACCACAAGAAAAAAAAAAAACGAAAAAAAAGAGAAAATGAAAAAAAAGAGAGAAAATGAAAATAAAATGAAATGAAATGAAATACTAAAAATACGTAGTAAAAGTTATCGGGCAAATGACACTCCCAGTTCGAGTTTCAGTTTCGGTTTCAGTTTCAGTTTCCATTCCATTCCCAGCCCATTCCCAGCCCATTCCCATGCCCATTGCTCTGAGTGGAACCCACTTTCGGAGTATGCAAATGAGCTCGAGCGGGCAACAATGATAAATATCGTTTTAAATGACAAACAGGCAAAAAGATGTGCCCTGGCAATAATAAACCTGCAAAATTAATTGCTTTTAACCGCAAGGCGGGCACCAAGCAGCGCCCCATCGCACGGACCATGGCGCTTGCCAGGGCAGCTGCAGCTTAGGCATTTGGGCTAGAGCAAAAAATAGCAGAAAAAACCACTCAGAGTTGTGTGGCGAAGCGTGAATACCCTAAGTCTAATTAGACATTAATACATTAATAATAATGTATCTAATATATATTTTGGCCTTCTAGATTATCTATAATTATAAATAATAAAATAAATATATATATCCAAGCTACTGCACAGTTCATATAAGCATGCACTTCCATCAGATCATCTCTATCCAATTGCAATCCCAGCAGCATTCTCTGCTGAGAGTCTGTCCAATTCAACTCTTTGCTTAAGTCAGATATATGATTATATATGACATATGATAGATATATATTAATAGCTTATCTAGAATACTAAATACTCATATTAAAAGTCTATGTTTTCTATTATTTCTATATTTTCTATATTTTGATTACTTTCTATACTCTCTATATTATCTATATTTCCTATGTTTTCTACATTTTCTATGTTTTCTATGTTTTTTACATTTTCTATGTTTTTATTTTCTGTTTTCTATATTTTCTATGTTTTCTATATTTTCTATATTTTCTATGTTTTCTATATTTTCTATACTATTTAAGTTTTAAATTTCTATGTTTGCTATGTTTTCTATATTTTCTGTTTTCTATATTTTCTATATTTTCTACATTTTCTATGTTTTCTATATTTTCTATATTTTCTATATTTTCTATGTTTTCTATGTTTTCTATATTTTCTGTGTTTTCTATATTTTCTTTATTTTCCATATTTTCTACATTTTCTATGTTTCTATGTTTTCGATATTTTCTCTGTTGTCTATGTTTTCCATATTTTCTACATTTTCTATGTTTTAATTTTCTATGTTTGCTATATTCTATATTTTCTATATATTCTGTTTTCTATATTTTCTATATTTTCTATGTTTCCTATATTTTCTATGTTTTCTATATTTTCTACATTTTCTATGTTTTAATTTTCTATGTTTGCTATATTCTATATTTTCTATATATATTCTCTTTTCTATGTTTTCTATATTTCCTATGTTTTCCACATTTTCTATATTTTTGCTAGAATATTCATAGATATATATACAAACTCCTTCATATAGCATATTCCAAGTCCAATCTAATCCTTCTGCCAATTGGAATTCATTCCAATTCTAGACTTCTCTGCTTATACTACGTATTGTTTATTATATATAATATTCACAGAAGCCTCTTCAAGTGCGCCAGTTCACTCGCTGTTACATACAGCTCAGCAGAGTCGTGCATACCCTTCGAGGCTGGGTCAGAGCAAAACGTGCTGTGGCTCGGGCCAAATGAAATTAGTTGGAAACATGTCGCCTCATTAGCGCAGAGCAAAAGTAAATCTACATGGAATTAATGAGCGAATGCCAACACATCAACTGGCTCAGCTCGACAACCTCTCGAAGCCACCCCACCACCCACCCACCTGGCAGGTAATTGCGCGCCTAATTTGTTGCAGCAACATCGTTTGTGGCTTTCATCTTGGCTGACATCTGCGCTTTGACTGAGTGCAGCGTCGCCTTCGGCTGCCCACGACTTCCGCTCACTGGTTGGGGTCACTTGCACTTGCCAGCGTCGCATGCCCAACCACCCCGCTGGCCACCGCCACAGCCAATTATGGAGCGCAATTAGCACGTCTCGCAAAACGCATGCGACGCATTTATCGAGTTGCTCAACTGCAGGCAGCATCAAAGCCTCGCCCGAAGGCTTCAAATTGCAAACCCAAATGGACGCCAGCTGAAAAAGGCCAACTCCAGCTCCCGCTCCCGCTCCAGCTCCAGTGGCAGTCGCAATTGCCATTGCCATTGCCATTACAATAGCTCATAAGGTGAACACCAATTGCGCTGCAGATTCTGTTGACTTCATGTCCTGCAGCTCGTTTCCACTTCTCTGCTTCGATTTGCCACCTCTCTCCTCTCCTGCTCCTCTTTTAGTTGCTCTTTTAGCTACTACCATTTCGCTCTTTAGGTCAGTTAGTTCAGCTAGATTGGTCCATTTCCCACTCTCGCTGTCCAGTTCCTTCTCCTGTTAAAGTTCTTCATAGACTTCCTACTGCATTTGATCTGCCTCTTTCAGTTCCTCTCCCAGTTCTTCTTTCCTCTTCCCTCTTCCCCTTCGTTATTATATAAGATCTCCCAACTGCGCTTCCAGCTCTTCTCTTCCCTTTCCACTTTCGTTTACCCTTTCAGTTGTCATTCCAGCTTGAGCCAGTTCCCTTTCCATTCCCCCTCCTTCCATTGTTCCTTATGCTCTAAACTCCTTACATTCCTTACAAGATTTAATCAAGTTGCTCTTTCAGTCATCCTTCCAGTCATCCTTCCAGTCATCCTTCCAGTCATCCTTCCAGTCATCCTTCCAGTCATCCTTCCAGTCTTCCTTCCAGTCATCCTTCCAGTCACCCTTCCAGCCATCCTTCCAGTCATCCTTCCAGTCATCCTTTCAGTCATCCTTCCAGTCATCCTTCCAGTCATCCTTCCAGTCATCCTTCCAGTCATCCTTCCAGTCATCCTTCCAGTCATCCTTCCAGTCATCCTTCCAGTCATCCTTCCAGCTATCCTTCCAGTCATCCTTCCAGTTATCTTTACAGCTTCTAGTCTGTTTTCCCTTTTCAATTAAGCTACAGCCTTCTCCTTTTCAGTTCTCTTTCACGCTCCTCTCACTCCAGTTCCCTTTCCAGTTGCCTTTCCAGCTCCAGTTCCCTACCACTCTTCTTGCAGCTCCTTTCCAATTGCTCCTGCAGCTTTCTTTCCAGTCCCCTTTCCATTTCCCTTCCCACTTCCCTTTCCACTTCCAGTTCACTCTCAATATTCTTCCTCTTACAGCTGATCTCTGTCTGTTTCACTTTCCATTCGCTGCTGCTCCGGCAGCTTCCTTTCCAGTTTCACTTCGATGCCATCCCGCCAGCTGGATCTTGGACTAAGGAGTGAAGTTGCTGCTGCATTGATTTTCTTTCAGCTGCTCTCAAGCAAATGTCATTGACCACACGCCGCCCGCCGTCTGCCGTCTGCCGTCTGCCGTTTGCCGCCCACCGCCCGCCGCACTCCACTGTCCGCACGTACAACAAAGGGGCGTTGCAGTGGGCCAAAACGGTCTGGCGGTTAGCAGGCGTTGGCCGAGTGGGCGGGCCGAGCGGGCTGAGCGGGGCGCCGCAGTCAACAACCACCAAAAGTAATCATCGCAAACGTTGTCGGCGAAGTTGTTTGGGTGGATTGCGTTGCAGGCAGCCACTGAGACGGAGACTGGGCCGGAGGCTGGCGTCCAACTGTGAGGCGAAACTATGACGGCCTTTGGCCTCCAGCTGCCGCTGTCCACCAGAAGCCACCAAGAACTAAAAGCAAAGGCAAAGCCAAAGCCAAAGGCAGAAGCAGAATCAGAATCAGAAGCAAAAGCGAATGCGATTAACGTTTCAATATGCGACAGTTGCACCATGGCAGTGGCCCAGGCTGAGCCGTGGCAAGGGACGGGGCAGCCAGCACCCAGCCAGGCGCGCCTGGGGAGCGCTTGTGGATTTGGGTTCGTTCGCTCATAGAAAGTAATGTGCTAAGCTGCAGCAGCCGAGGCGACTCCTCCAGCTCCAGTCTGACTCTGCTGTTGTTGTTGTTGTGGCAGGGACAAAAGGTCATTATAACTTGACTTGACATAGAAAAAGCTGCAAATGTTAGCCCATAAACTCAGCTGCACTTCCAGCGGGAGACGGAGTGGGTGGATGGCTGACCATCTGCTGTCAAAGTCGCCACGCAATGAGCGAACGTAATGGCAATTAACGCTGCCACTTACGTAACGCCGCAGCGTGCAACACGGCGCCATTGCGTCAGCGATCGTTAGTGTTGCACAAGTGGCCAGTGTTGGATAACGCTGTAAGCCAAGCCAAGGTAGAGGTAGCTATGAAAGACTATAGACTATAGTTGGCTTTTACTTTGACTTTGTTATGCATAGATTACCTAGATATATATGGGGTAGATACCTGCTAATACTATTTCAGATGCTTTTGCCTGGGTGTCCCAGAACTCACGCAAGATCTCAATTTCGCGCCATTTGTGGAACGAAGTGTTGTTAAACAACAACAGAAAATACAGTGTGAGAGCTGACAGCTTAGGGTTATTCAAGATGGAGCGCTGCAAGAAATATTTTATGGCTGTCAGCAACAGTGAAAGCTGGAAAATCTCAACAGAGGAATGCCTATGCGTCAGCAAAGTCATGGAAGCCGTTTACCCCACAAACTATTCCATACATAAGCCTATACTATACACTATATAAATGAATACAAAACTTAGAAATTTTAAGTAAAAACTTGAGATTTCCATCAAAATTACTTCTTGCGTGAGTTTTGGGACACGCTGTAAAAGATAAATTTGTAGCTGCATCTTTGGGCAGAGTCTAAACTCGTCGCTTGAAGATACTTTTGTATCTCAGCATGCTCTTGAGATGCTTACCATATGCACACTTTTATCTAACTTGTAACTCTTAGATACAGCAAGCTGATCGACTGTGTGTCTGTCATCATCTGATTATGCCGGAGTATCTATCGGCTGTATCTATCAGTTAAGCTTTAGCTTTAGCTTTATATATATACTTGCGCAATCAAAATCGATGATTGTTATCGATATGTGTGCCTATATCCGGGCAGGCAGCCAGACATCGGCCCGCTGGGCTTATTCCCATAATGACGTAACGCCGCAATGACGTAACGCTGTGGCTTTGCAGCCAACAGAGTTTTTCAATTAGTTCCGCCGCTAATAATTCACAACGTTGCGCTGCACTTGTTGCCAGCGGCCATTTGTGCAGTTCAATGCAGCCAGCCAGCCAGACAGCCAGCCAGCAACAATGGCAGCCAGCCCAGTCAGCCTCTACCTGTCTGCCCACCTGGCCTAATTAATAACTAATGATGTGCAGTGCGCTTATTAGGGAGCTTGCATACATTATCCTAGCCTAATATCATTATATTGCCAGCCGACTGGCGCCCATCGGCTCGGCTAACTGACTGACAAGCTGCCAGCTGCCAGCTGCCAGGTGCCACTGCCTCACCTGCCAGGTGTGCCTGGGCAACTGCCGACACGTTGCCACTCGCACGCACACAAAGAAATCCAATTATGACAATCAAGGTGGACAAATGCAGTTGAGGCCGCAGCCGCAGTCGAAAACGGGAAGCCAGCTGACAAATGACAGACAGCCGGACAGCTGAGCGGACGGACAGAGGGACGGACGGAGGGACGGATTGTCGCCCCACCTGTTTGCTGTCGGTCGGATGCAGTTTTTGCCTCGAATGCTCGGGAGACACTTGGCTGCCGCTGCTGATGCTGCGAGCGAGGGCGTGACACGCCCTCACACCCCGTCCCCCTCACACACACAGTGTTATTCAGAGCGCGCTTTAATTTTAGCCCGGGGAGCTGTGACCAAAAATTATCTAATAATAAGCAAGCAGCCAGCGAGGAGAGCTTCCTCTGGGCCAGGCCCCCTCTGGCCAGCCTCCCTCTGGCCAGCCCCCCTCTGTCTTTCCCTGGCCCGCACATACTTTAGCTAAGCTCCATCTAATTTGCAACTAATTGCAAGTCATTAAACTGCTCTCCTCTCACTTTACGCTCTCTTCCCATCTCTCTCTCTCTCGCTCAGTCTCTGCCCGCTGCAAGTCCATTTTAATCTAGCAATTAAGGAATAATGTGTTTTAATTAACCGCTAAAATCTAAAAAGCGCGCATAAATAACCAATTGACAGCGGCCCAAAGGCTCTCTCTCTCTCCCTCTCTCTCTCTCTCTCTCTCGCTCTCTCTCGCTCGCTCTCCCTCTCTCTCTCGTAGCTGCTTTGCATTGCAGCGACAGCGTCGCGCCCATAAATTGAATTATGTTAAGCCTCGCATAATGGTCAAAATAACACGCAATTTGCGGCAACTCGCAAATGCCAGCGACAGCGACAGCGCGAGCCACGCCCAACGTTGGCCAACGCCCACGCACACCACCACCCAGCCAAGGCCAAATCGATGGAAAGTGCGCGCACACACCCTTGACTTAATCCATTCATGGCGACATTCCTCCCTCCTCTCCTCTCCCCTCTCCTCTCCTCCCTCGCTCGTGTTAATTTTGGTAAAATCACTTAATCCTTTGAATATCGCCTCTGTCATGACACCTTAACCCACATTCCCCGGCACCAGCCCACCCACTCCAGTAGTCAAAAAGAAAAACCAAAGCCAACATTTCCACATTAAATGACGCGCAAATTTACATTTACTGGCAGCAGGCAGCAGGCAGCAGGCAGGCTTTGGTCCAACTCATCGACAGCTCGTCCTCAGCCTTGTCGTCCTTGTCATGGTCGTCGGCAGCGCATTAGTGACGCTCCGCAGCTTATTTACCTAGGAATGCGTGTAGAGTGACACCAGCAGGAGGCAAGACAACATTCTCGCTCTGACCTGGCCGACGGCGGCACTCGATTTGCCCGTTAGCTCGGACAGCTACGCCGCTCCGCCCCGTCTTCGCGTATTACTCTATTAAATTTAAATTAAAAATTGATTAAAATGAGCACTGGGCGAGCTTTGGCAGCGCGCAGCTGGAGGATACACACAATTAACGTTGCCTGAAATTGAGAAGGAGACGGAGACGGAGACAGAGAAGGAGCCGTAGCCGTAGCCGTAGCCGTAGAAGGAGCCTTGCCGCAGTTGCCGCACTTTTACATAAGTTGCGGACCACAGCAAATGCGTTGCGGGTAAGCGACTCCTGCTTGCTGCTTCCTGCTGGCGCTGCTCTTGCTGCGTTTTGGTAAATTAAATTTGCGCATTACGCAAATGAGCAGGCAACGCAACGCAAGACGTAAGGGGGCGAGACTCGAGACGGCAACGAACCCTTGCCGTTGCCGCCTAATGATCCCTAGCCCAGAAGTCAAATTGAAAGCAAAAGCTCGAGCATTACCAAAAGGGGGCAACGACAGCATCAATCGCTCCCCTGCCCTGCCCTGCCCTGCCCTGCCCTGCCCTGCCCTGCCCTGCCCTGCCCTCTCCCTTGGCCAGTTGAATGTGTTGCGATTTGATTGGATTCCTGTGGCCCGGCCAGCTGTCCTGTGGCAGTGCAAGTGTGAATCGATCGGCGACGAATGCGACTGAAGCAATTACAACTGTCGTTGCCAGCTGTCGGATGGCGGGCATTCAGTGCATTGCGGACGTGCCAGGGCATACCTGGGACACCACCAGACCTGCTGAGCTCCGGCTCCAGCTGCTCTTACGTAAGTGCTTACGACATTTGACTTTTGTGTGAAATGCGATTACAATTCACTTTTCACTCAACTGATTTGACATCAAATCAATTTCCAGCGCATTACGTAACGTAAGTCAATACGTTACGTGATGAGTGAGTGCATGACAAAGACTGTATGGTAAACAGTTTGGCGTCAGTTTGCTGAAATGTAATCTAAAATAGCATTCTATTTCATATAGTCATAGGTCTTAAGTAACGTAATTGCTTACGTTACGCAAGTGGTGCTTTCATGATGTGCCCTAATTATAGATAAGTTTTACCTTAATTTTTAATTTTACAAAATAAATACGTGCATATGTGATAACATGTAAGTATTACGTAACGCTCTTACGTGACGTAAGTAAAAGTTTGCACATTTATAGAGATTTGATTTGCCTAGAAAACTCCTTCTGACTTATATATATATATATATATATAATATTGTGTAAGCAAGTCTTACGTATACGTTTTACGCATAAGTCTTACGTGACGTAAGCTGGTTTTTATTATTTATTCAATGTGGGAAGGGGACGGTGGGCTTGCCACATTTCGCCAAACATTCTCATTGTGACGTATGTGCAGGGCTTACGTCAAATGCCTACGCAAGCACGCCGAGCAACCCCTTACGTGAGCAACCCCTTGCTGCGCAGCAGACAATCACAATGGCAAACCCTTCCCGCCCCCGGCCAACGTCAAGACATTTCCTAATGATGTCTGGCTGCCCAGAAAGGATGCTGCGTGGAGGCGGGGAGGATGGGGGGGGGCGGGACACGGACACGGATAATGTTCTTGTCAGCTATGCGCCGTGATTTGATTGAATTTTTGTGGTCTGGCGCTGACGCTGACGCTGGAGAATCCACGCCGTGCCGTGCCGTGCCGTGCTAACCCCGCTCGATGTCGAAGTCAAAGTCCGTTCAAGATTTGCGTGCAATTTCTTTTTACGTTTTAATTAAAAAGTGTCGCTTAGTGCGAATGTCCATTTGACTGATGGCTCGTACCAAATGGAGAGACACAAAAAGAGAGAGAGAGAGAGATGGGAGGGAGAGGGAGAGCCAGCTGAAGACGTAGCAATTAAGCCGCCGGTCGCTTGGCTTAATGAAAACGATTATCGACTGGGATGAGTCGGCTGCTGGGCGTGGCCAATGGGCTACAAACTTATTGCTTTACAAATTCTTTAATAAATTAAATGTCCTCTGGCATCGATGGTGGGGGCGGGGCCAAAGGGCTGGCTAGACAGATAGGATAGAGTATCCTGGACAAGGTATTTGACATCCAGGCTGGGCAGGGGCAAGCTCAACTTTATCATCAGTTATGTGTGTGTGCTGGCTGGGATCGCCTGATGGATGGGTGAATGCTTCAATGCGCCAAATGGACAGCCCTGACGCGGAGTGGGCGCCAAGTGGCCAGTTGCCAAAGAGACACAAAATTAAATTAAATGTAATTTGTCGTTGGCTAAGTATTTGCGGGCAACGACAGCCACGCATTTGTCAAATGCGTCCCGGGCCAGGGCTGCGCCGGGCTCCCCTTTGAAGTGCCCAACGAATGAGCGGAAGCCCGAGCGGAGCCTCGAAACAGAAACAGAAACTGAAAATGGAAACTGAAACTGAAATTAAAAGCCATTTTGGCAGCTCGTCGGTTATTCGGTCAGTTAGCCAGTTGGTCAATTGGCCAGCAGAAGGCGGGGGCGTTGCGCATACGCCGCATGCGCCGACACATTTATGAGAAGCGAGCAGAGAAAGGCGGACGGACAGAGGCCGGCGAAATTAAAACGAGCTACTCAATTACGCAAATTAAAACGAAACGAAAGGAAAATAAGCCAGCCGCGCGCTAAGCCAACAGACAAACAAACAAACAAACAAACCAACGGCAAAGGACATAAAAGTCTAAACAAAAATGGAGGCGAAGATAAAAAAGCAATGCGAACAATGCGACTTCATTGTTCTGCTTGAGTTTTTTATGCCTTTGCCTTTGCCTTTGCCTCAAATAATATAATAAAGTTCGCTGGGGTCGCGCCAATGAGGCGGCTCAACCCGTTCGAGCCATGGCCACGGCCCCTGCCCCGGCCGCTGGCATGCTGAGGGCCAATAAAATCAAATTAAAAGGCGCCAAAGTGTCACGATTATGAGACTTTAAGTGAAATCAATTAAAAAAAAAGAAGCAAAGAGTAAACGAAGGAAGGGGCAAGAAGCAGCCAAGCAGCCAAGCAGCCGGGCAGCCGACAGACCGAGCAACACCTGGCCTGGGCCATGTGTCAAACTGTCGACCCTGTCGCCGACGCCTCTGGGCGCCATTTGGGTGCGCCATGCAAATTACACGTTTAACAAATGGCCCGCTCGGAGGGCTCTCGCCGGTCGACCAATAAAACAGCAGCAGGCAGCTGCAGAAAGTCGCATTCTGCATACACTAGCCGCAGCGATGTTCATCTCGCTCTTCTATAAAGGAATTTACTATTACCAGCCATCGCATTCCCTCTCACGCAGCCAAGCGGCGTCAAAGGCACTCTAGTTCTTGCGTGCACACTGTTTGTCTCGCTCGCACGCATGCAGCAAGCCGACGCACGATCGTGAAGAGCGCGCGAGCATCAAGTCTTATACAGTGCGTTCAGTATAAGTGCTTGCAGCGAATGGCAATTAGTATAAGTACGAATGAGCGTTAGAGTAATTATGCACATAGCGTTGTCTCGCTCGCGCCCAGCAAACGGATAGCGAATTGCCAGCGACTAAGCGGCACTTCAGCTCCAGCTGGTCGGGGGAGGCTGGGCAATTAAATTATGATGCCTGCCGCCGCGAGATGGCGCCACAACTGACCCAGTTGAGTTAAGTAATTTTTTATGGCAAATAATTAAGCCAAAGCGCGCGCGCTTTTCGACTAAACGGAACGAGGCAGCGGAAATAAATGAAAAATCATATCAAACTTGGCGCGTGTGCGTGTGCGTGTGTGTGTGTGTGTGGGCGCTTAGGTGTGTGTGTGTGTAGGGCGGGCTAAAGGCAACAGGAAGTCAACGGCGTGCTTCCTTTTAGCTTTGTGTTTTTCTTCATTTTGTTTTGGTTTTCTTTTTGTGCGATGTTTCTTCTGCTTCTTCTTCTTCTTCTTCTTTCGTTTATACAAAGAAATATGAAATTAAGAAAAGATTTTTCATGCTGCTTGTTTTTTAATAACTCGCAACAACAATGGGAAATGCCAGCAGCCTCGGGCGCAGCCCAGGGCTGCGTGTGTGTGTGTGCGTGTGTGTGTGTGTGTGTGCCCTGCCGCCGGGGAGTGGAGCGGTAAAATTAATAAAACTTTAAATTGCTGCTAAAGGCAGCAGCGGCAGCGGCAGCGACAGCGGCAGCGGCAGCGGCAACTGCAGCTCGGCATTGGCCATGGGCACAACAGACAGGAAGTCAGCGACTGGCCCTGTCCATGACAAGGACTCCCAGCGTGAGGTGGAGCCAGTGTGGGAGCGGGAGGGGGCAGCGACTCGAACTCAGACTCTGGAATGTTTAATGGTCGCATTTCGTTTCATTAAAAATGTATGCGGCCCTAAAAGCTTTTGTTGTTGCTGCTCCAATTGTTGTTGTTGTTGTTGTTGTCAACGCAGGACGACTTTTGGCTGAAAATTTAAGTTAAGATATCGCAAGTGTGTTGAAAGTGCACATACCTCAACCAGCCACCCACATATGTATATATATACATATATAGCTTATCCATATCCGTATCGATCGGCTTAGCTCCGAAATTATCCTTTCGGGGCGGCGCCATTATATCATTTGTGGGCGCGTCGCTCGATTTATGGTGCGGATGCTCGTGTCGGCTATTAATCTATTTTTATTTATTTCTACTTATGCGTTCGACTCGACTCAGCCCCAAGCCCCACCCCCCACCCACCCCCTCGCTCCAGTCGTGCTCGAAATTATAAGCAATTGAAATAAATCAAAGTCCAAAATAGTAAAAACGTCGCCGGCCAACAACAAAAAATAACAGCAGGAGCAGGAGCAGGGGGAGGGGCAGTGGGAGGGGAAAGCATAAAAGCAAAAGTATGAAATCTGACTGGCGCATGCCGATGCTCAGATACTCTGCGCAAGCTGAAGCTTTAAATGTGCAGGAATAGGAGCTGGAGGGGGGGGGGCTGGGCAGGGGCAGGGGCAGGGGCTGAGGTGGGAGTGACCTTGACTGAGCTGGACTGCGCACATGCTGAGAGATCCCCTATCATATCTTAACTTCTGTATATGATATATAGAGTATATCATATGAGCATGTATATGACAACAAGCCATATCATATGATATCTATACATATGTATAACCCATATCATATCATCTTATATCAAATCTGTCATAGCTTAGCATATGTCTCATGTAATGTCCTTTTCTGTATGTCATATTTGCTCATATAAGTATGTACATATATGATAGCCCCTCATATCATATCATATATTAAAATATATTGTATATAAGATATCATATGTTAACATATATAGCATTATATCAAATCTTACTTGGTATCACATGAAGTCTTAACATGCATATGATGTGCCATAGAGTGCCATATGCCATCATTTCTCAGCCTGATATCATATGAGATCATATCATGTCTTCGACTGATGTCAGATCATATGATATATCATATCTTAACATATTTATATGATAGAGTTCTCAATATAAATATGATATGCCATAGAGTGATGTCATATGAGATCAGGACATATATTAGTTTGATATCATATGAGATCATATCTTGCCATAGTGTGATGTCATATCATAGATCATATCATATCTTAATATATCATATAATATGATCTCATATGATATCAGCTCTGTCATATCGCATCATATCGCAACATATACCCATATCAACAGCAATCGAGTCGTGATTTGGTTCACTGAGAAGCGCGCAGAGCGGCGCACTGAGCTGCCCCCGCCCAGCGCCGCCACTGGTGTCAACTCGACTCGTTGTCCAGCTGCCTCTCTGTGTGTGCGTGTGTGTGTGTGTGTGTGTGTGTGGCATTGTCTCTGCTCGTTTGAAGTGGAGCCATGCGACAGCCATGCACAATTTATATTGTTCTCCCTCCTGCCTCCCTGCCTCACTCTCTCCCTGCCTCTCTCTGCCTCTCCCTGGCTCAGTTCACATTTATTGCAGCAATAATTCATTTAATTTTCCTTGATTTACTTTGTCAATGCAGAAGCTGCCGAAGATGCCTGCACACACACACACACACACACTGAGAGGAGAGCCGAACTACCCCTTGGGCATTGCTTGGCGAGTGGAGCTAAACTTAAGCCAAATGCTTGTTAGCTGCGCGAAACCAAAAACTAAACTGGTCAAGGAGCAAAAAGGTCCTTCAACAGCCACACATGCATGTCTCCCTCTCCCTCTCTCTCTCTCTCTCTGTCTGTCTTTCCTTTGCTGTAATTTATGCCACGTTTGCCACTTTTGTCATTTCGCTTGCTGCGAGTTTCCTTTGCTGCTGCCCTCCCTCCACACACACACACACTTAAGAAACCATAGCTGTGCGAGTGTGTGTGTGTGTGTTGGGGTCCAACGCATTTGGCTGTTTGTTTGTCTGCTTTGTTTTATTGACACTTTTGATCTTTTTCAATGCAAGCTCGATTCATTTATTATGTGCGCCAGGAGCTCGCCCCCCCCTGCCATACCCCTCTGCAAATTTGTTGCCGTTATGTACACACTGATTGATACATGGCCACAGCAACGCAACGCACCCACTCACCCACTCTGGGCGGCCTCTGCGGATGTAATTTGCTGACAAATGAGCAGCAATAATGTCACATTATCAGTTCATCACAATAAAATTATACGCCTCGAGGCTGGCTGCAATTGCTGATTGCCTGGGGGTGGTGCTGGGTGGTGCTGGGTGGTGCTGTGGCCATCCTAATTGCCTGCTGACCAACTCGATGCTCTTGACTTACCTCCGAGACACGATGCGAGCAGCCAAACGGCCTCTGGCGGATGTCTGTTAATCATGACCCTGTACCGTTTCGGCTGGTCATCGAGCGCGCATTAATTTGAGCCAAGCAATGCATTAGCAATTGGCATTACACATCAGCCATCAGCCATCAGCCATCAGGCATCAGGTATCAGCCATCAGGTATCAGGCGTCGGCTGAGCATGACCAGCAGTTCGAGCTCTCGCGCCACATTCAAATGATATGCGAAAAACGTGAAGAAAGTCAGAGAGAGACAGAGAGACAGAGAGAGAGAGGGAGTGAGAGGGAGAGAGCATGTTCAGTGTTGGTAAACGTCGCTGTGCAGCTTTTGTGTCAACTGTACCGCAAGCCGTTTGACAGCAGCTGCAATTGCCCCGCATGACAGACAGACAGACAGACTACGTCCGTCTTTCCGACTGACTGACGGATGGCGTGAATTAATGAATGACGCCACGGAACGAACACAAATGCCGCTCGGCATTGTCAATGTGATAAATGCCAATTTAAGTCGCCCATCAAGCGCTGCCGACCGATAATTGCCGCGCCGAGCACTGACAGCTCCAGCGCCAGCGCCAGCGCCAGCTCCCGCCTTGGCTTTAGCTGCTCAAGGCGCCGGCGGAGTGAGTCGCAGGCCCAGTTAGAGTTGCCAGCTGCAAATGTCCATCAACTATTGATGATTCAGTGATTGAGTCCATGAGTGTCCTGCCTCCTGGCAGCAGCTCATGCTGATTGGCCTCTTGATTCCTTGGCTTTTCGTTTTATCTCGTTTCACTTTGGCTCTCTTTTGTGTGGCACAGAGATAGGGTATCTGTGAGTGTGTCATAGAGAAAGGGTATCTGTGAGTGCGACTCAGTTCAAGTTTACTTTGTTATAAATTGGTTTTCAATTGAAAAACATTGCGCGCAGCTCAAGCAGCTCGGGCGCTGCCCAGCCGCTGCTTAGCCCGAGCTGAGCCATGTGCATATGCCTCAGTGGATCTGGAGCAGCTTCGCTGGCTGGCAAGAAATTTGCTATTGACCATCATTCATCATTAAATTGTTTCGCTAACTGTTTTCAACAATATTTCTTTCTTTTTCTTTTCTTCTCTTTACATTTTTTATTTCTCATTTCTGTTTCGGCTCTGCCTCTTTCCCACTTCTTTCTCTTTTTTTTTGCTGTGTGCTGACAAGCCGCTTCCTGTCGCCGGCTCGTGCTCCCAAGGCAGCTTCAGCTGCTCCGGCTCCCTCTCCGCTTCCCGCTCCGTCTCCCTCTCCGCCTCCAACTTCCTCGTCTTCTCCGGCTTCAGGCTCCACTCCGGCCCGTATCCTGAACATTAAGCACAACAAAGGGCAGCGCGTTGCTTTTTGCTGCGCTGCCAAAATTTGATGAATTTCTTTTTTATTCATTTTGGCCCCACTCTCTCTCTCTCACTCTCTCTCTCTCTCTCTCTCTCTCTTTTGTTGCTGTTGTTGTCTTACGGCATTTTTTCTAATCAGTCAGCGTCCGCGTCTCCCTCCGCCTGGCGCCATTCAAATGCGGGCCCCTGATTAGATTCACCCGACACAAAAAAAGGAGGCGTGGCGATTCAACTCCCCCCCCCAGCCCGCTCCCAATTGCTTTCCATATTAATGCGAAGCCATATGTCTAACGGCAATGCCCAGCTCCGATTTCATTGTCTGCAAGTCCGCAAATTATGAAAATCGGCTAAAGATTTATCAGAATTCGAGTTTCGATCTAATCTCTAAGACGAGGCGCAGCTGGGAGCTTTGCAGGCGGATGATACCGACTGCCGGACACTTATTCAGGTTGGATTGAAACTCTTTTTTCGCTCAGGCTTGGCTCTTTCATTAAGATGCATCCTATAGGGTGTATCCAATTGGGCACGCCCCCAAATTGACATGTATACGCCCTCAGTTGGCGTGTATATATATAATTTGTTCAAAGATGTCTAGAATACGGAGGAATCTGGCGTAAAATGGGACTAAGTGTCGAAAACTATGGAAATTATAGGGTATTTTTGATATGCCACGCCCCCAAAATTGGCGTTGGCATATAACTTGTGGAAGTAGTCTAGAATAAGAAGAGGAATCTGGCTTAGAATGGGACAAAGTGTCGAAAACTATGGAAATTACAGGGTATTTTCGATATGTCACGCCCCTTAATTGGAAGTCAGTAACCGTAGGCATATATTTTGTGGAAGTAGTCTAGAATTTGGAAGGGAATCTGGCTTAAAATATGATTAAGTATCAAAAACTATGGAAATTACAGGGTATTTTCGATATGCCACACCCTCAAAATTGGCTTTAGTGGGCGTTGGCATATAACTTGTGGAAGTAGTCTAGAATAAGAAGAGGAATCTGGCTTAGAATGGGACAAAGTGTCGAAAACTATGGAAATTACAGGGTATTTTCGATATGTCACGCCCCTTAATTGGAAGTCAGTTATCGTAGGCATATATTTTGTGGAAGTAGTCTAGAATTTGGAAGGGAATCTGGCTTAAAATATGATTAAGTATCAAAAACTATGGAAATTACAGGGTATTTTCGATATGCCACACCCTCAAAATTGGCTTTAGTGGGCGTTGGCATATAACTTGTGGAAGTAGTCTAGAATAAGAAGAGGAATCTGGCTTAGAATGGGACAAAGTGTCGAAAACTATGGAAATTACAGGGTATTTTCGATATGTCACGCCCCTTAATTGGAAGTCAGTTATCGTAGGCATATATTTTGTGGAAGTAGTCTAGAATTTGGAAGGGAATCTGGCTTAAAATATGATTAAGTATCAAAAACTATGGAAATTACAGGGTATTTTCGATATGCCACACCCTCAAAATTGGCTTTAGTGGGCGTTGGCATATAACTTGTGGAAGTAGTCTAGAATAAGAAGAGGAATCTGGCTTAGAATGGGACAAAGTGTCGAAAACTATGGAAATTACAGGGTATTTTCCAATGGCACGCCCTCCAAAGGGGCGTCAAACCTATGTTTGGGTCAACATGAGAGAGGGTTAGCTATAAGTGGAGAGATAATAGCTCTAAAACTCCAGAAGATCTGAGCTTTTGCAGCTTGACACGCCCCTTAAGGGCGTAGCTATGTCTAACATATCTTTATGATCTTGAGTTGTAAGCAAGACTATATATTTATGCCCAATATGAAGTCTGTGGCTTAAACGGACGGACGTAGGAGCGGAGAGACGGACGGACCTAGAGATGGGCATACGAAAAGACGTACGGAAACCAATATACTCTTCCCACTTCATGCTAGAGTATGAGTATGTATATATAAGAGAAATATGTGAACTTCCGCTGGCAATGCAGGAGGCAGAGGTAGGGACAGAGGGAGGGGGAGGGGGAGAAGGGAGAGGCAGAGGTACAGGCGGAGACAGAGGGAGAGGCAGAGAGAGAGAGAGAGAGAGTGAGGCAGAGGGAGAGAGCAAGTTGTCTTTTGAAGTTGCGCTGACCAAACCATTTCGATGGCTTTCAGCGTAAAGTTTTAAACACATTTTGGCAGTTGGCAGCACCCAGTTAGTCGCACCGCCGCAGACCCACCCACCCAACCACCCAGCCAGCCAGCCAGCCAGCATCTTGACTGACAAGTGGCGGCTTCGTTTCGTTTGATGTGCCGCAAATGGCGGCAAATGTTTCAAATTCGACTTAAAGCCAAAAGTTTAAATGCAAAATGCTGACAAATGCGTTTCGATATTGAGTGCCTGTGTTTGTGTGTCTGTGTGTGTGTGTGTGAGGGGGGGAGGGGGCAGAAGGAGGTGGGGCAGTGGGACGAGGTGATGCTTCAATGTGGGGAAAAATTAAATTAAATTTCTTTTATTGGCACTTTTCAGTCAATGCAATGCGAGCACAGCAGAAATACGGGCTATGCCGACGGGGTGTTTAGGCACGCAGATACTCTGCCAATAAGCACAAGCATAAGCCCATAGGTTGCCCTCCAGCTGGCCAGACAGGGCATATGCAATGCATATGCAAAACTCATGCATATGTGTGTGTGTGTGTGTGTGTGTGAGGGGGGTGGTGGGCGGCCTGGACGGACTGCCAAACCAATCAGCAGCAATAAATGATAAGCCTCGGCGACAATGCCAAAGGCAAAGCGAAGGCGGCACAGAAACTGTCACACACAAAGCGAAATGAAATGAAAGCAGTCAGCCGAGAGAGACAGACAGAGAGAGACAGAGAGAGAGAGAGAGGGGGGGAGAGGGAGACAGATACTTGTGTGTGTCCGGCATAGGCGCTGGCTACTTTGCAACAGATTTGCCGCTAACGAAGCGCACGATTTCCAATAATGTATAAAATGTGTGTGCGAAGCGGATGCGTTTTTTTTCCCCTATACCCTGCGAACATTGAAGGCGGCCGGCCAGGCAGGGCATGCCGACTCTTTGAGAGGGTATGTAACGGGTGGTAGCAGACACAGTATATAAACTCCTGATCAGAATGAAAAGCAGAGTTGATCGAGCCATGTCTGACTGTCCAGCTGTAAGGTTATCCGACTTTTCGACTGTAAGACTCTCCGACTGTCCGTCCATTCCAGCCATGTCCGTCTGCTCTATTCGTCTGTCCGTTTACTCCTCCATTCATATCTCCGTCCGTCCATCTGTCCGTATATCTGTCTCTCCTTCCATTTGCCATCGAGCCATCTCCGACTGACCGTCTGTTCCGACTGTTGCTCTGTTCGGCAGTCCGTCCGTTCGCCCATCTGTCCGTCCGTCCTTCCGTCTATCCGTCTATCCGTCTGTCCTTCCACTTGTTACCCAAGTGTCTGTCCGTCTGCTCTTCCGTTTATCTGTCCGTCCGTCCGTCCGTCCGTCCGTCCGTCCGTCCGTCTATCCGTCTGCCTTTCCACTTGTTATCCAGCCAAGTCCCCCTGTCCGACTGTTTTTCTGTCCGTCTGCTCTTCCGTTTACCTGTCCGTCCGTCTGTCCGTCCGTTCGCTTATCTGTCCGTCCGTCCGTCCGTCTATCCTTCTATCTATTTGTCATCAAGCTATGTCCGTCTGTAAGCCACTAGATCTAGAGCTAGAGCTAGAGCCTAGATAAAATCTAGCTCAGGGTATCTGCTAGTCGTTCAGTCCCAACTAGAACCACTCTCACTTGCTATGTGCCATATGTTAGAGTGTGAGTGTGCGTGTGCGTGTGTGCGTGGGTGTGTCATAAAACGTGCACAGATACAGCTGCTTTATAGAGTGAGTGACAGAGAGAGAGAGAGAGAGAGAGAGTGGGAGAGAGAGAGAGAGGCGGGGGCTGGAAGCAGATGCTGTTAGCCGGACTTTGTATAATGAGTTCCCTAGTGGCCAACTTCATGTCGCCTGGCCTGGCTTCTATCCATACAACTATATAGATATATATATATAGATATATGCTTTGATGTGGCTTGTTGTGTGGCGTCAAGGTGAAAGCCACTTAAAGCGCCCCAGCCAGGCTGAGGCTGAGGCTGAGGCCAGTTATCGTGTGACAGTAATGAAGTGACAGCTACAACAGCAGCAACAAGAGCGACGGCTACAACTCAACCGCAAAACTTAAACAAGGCCAAAAGCCGCACTCGAATGTCAAAATCAAAATAAATGCTGAGGGCGTGCGGTGCGGTGGCGCTGTGGTGCCGTGGTGCGGTTAGCGCCATTTAAAGTCGCCATTTAAAATCACATTAAAGGAGCAACGGCGGCGGCGGCGGCAGCTTGGGCAACCCGCGAAGACAACACAACCGCAGCAACCAGCCCACGCCCATGCCCACGCCCACTCAGCTCGTCTGGGCATATAAATTATTAATTGCAAAATAATTGCGAAATTGTGTTTGGCCAAGTTAATTTATGCAATAAAACTTCAGCGAGTCAAGTTGAGTCCAGATCCAGATGCCGCGACCTCTGCCCCACCCACCCCCCTGGCCAAGTTTAAAGCAGCTCATTTCATTCACACTGTCCGCCGCTGCTGGCCTTTTGGCTAATGAGAAAGCCGTTGCAGGAGGGATTCCACATTTGTTGCCATTTGATGTTGGCCGGGCCGGCGTCTGTGTGTGACAGTGAAGACTGTGGTAGCTCTCAGCGGCGGCCAAAGAAAACATAATTAAGCCTTCTGTCCGCGCTCACAATGTTGCCACTCGACTAAGCTCTGGCGAGGCTCCCACTCCTACTCCCACTCCAACTCCCACTCCCACTCCGAGTTCGGCTCTCGCTGCAAACTTGCCCCAGGTCCAGCGTTTGGCTAATTGCGTGCGTAAACAGAAACTTAAGGCATTTTTATCTCCTTTATTTCCTTATTTTTTACATTTAGTTATCCTTTCTGCGGTCTCCGTTCCCAATTAGGCAAGTTTGGTCCGCCGTTTGCCGATAAAGAGGCAATCCTTGGTCCATTTCAGCGACTATTTTGCAATTTCTCTTTGTGGCTCGCATTCGCAAAGGTTTTACTGGCTAGAGCTGAAAAGTTAACATTGAACTCGATTGGAGTGGGGCTGATACGATGGAGCGAGTGCTTGTGGTAGCCACTTGGCTTATGCTCTCAATCAGCTGCTTTCTCTTCAGCCTGAGAGAGAGAGAGAGAGCGAGAGAGAGAGAGAGAGCGAGAGAGAGAGAGAGAGATCAATGTTGCTCCTTGAGAAGCGCTGCCTGACAAATACTTGAACTGATTAGACTCTCGAGCAAACAGCCTGCTTAGGCTTAGAGTCCTGCTAGCTCGAGCGAGCAGAGGACTCCGATGTCAGCAGTTAGATGCTTTCTTCAGCCTTTCACGTTTCTCGCTTTGGCCTGGCATTCGTAAATGTTTCACTTATTTCGATTATACGCTCGCAGCTTGCCAATAAATTCAATTATGGCCAAGGCAAGACAACATTTTCGTTGCATACTTTCGAGCGCCGCTCGCTGCGCCGCTCGCTGCGCCGCTCGCTGCTGCTGCATGGAATCAAAGTGCATTTTTTTGATGCTTCAAACATTTTTCGCTTAAAATTCTTTGGCAGTAGAGGAGGAGGAGGAGGGGGGAGAGAGAGGGAGAGAGTTGGCCATAGAGAGCGTCGCTTGCTTAAGTTGCAGCAACTTTATTATTGGCCTTTTGCATATTATTATTGCTATTATTGGCTGGCCATTGTTGTTGTTGTTGCTGGTTGTTGTTGCTTGTTGTTGTTGTCTGTTGCCTGTTGCTGCTCTCTGCACTCGCAAGTTCTCAAGCTTTTGCAGCTGCACATGGGCCACAGCAGACTTATCAGCCAAATATTTACACACGCACACACACACACCCTAACACACACACACCCTAACACACCCTAACACACCCCAACACACACACACAGAGAAGTTTCTCGGGCTTAGGCTAGGCCATGCATATAAATCTATTATCCTTTAATTAAGCCAACAATATAATGAAGCATGCTAAGGCAGAGGCACAAGTGTTCGCCCTGTGCCGCATGCAACATGCAACATGCAACAAAGCCAATCAACGGCAATTTGCAGCCAAAGTTGCCAAGGCGTCGGCAGATGTGCCAAGAATTTATTGCAATTCCTGCAGCTGTTGTTGTTGTTCGAGTTGTTGTTGTTGTTGTTGTTGTTGCTATTTTTGCAAATTGAATTTTCGTTTGCATTGCGATTTCGGCAATTCATTAACATTTTGCATCGGCTGCCAGTGACGCCGCCGCCCCAGAATGAAAATGCAAATTTGCTAACTCTGCCTCACTCACTCTCTCTCTCTCTCTCTCTCTCTCTCTCTCTCTCTCTCTCTATCTCTATCAGCTTCTTTTGAGCCAGAAGACGGCATGTGGAACAAATACATTATTAACAAGGCCAACACAAAGAGAGAGACAAAAAGAGAGAGAGAGGGAGAAAGGGGGGAGAGCTGCAGCTAGAGACAGCTGCTGCAGTTGTTCCTAATTAGTTAATAAAGGCGAGCTGTGCTCTGGGGGGCGGCAGGGGGCGTGACAAATTGCAACTGAAGCAGATAAATGCGACTAAATAAACCATTTAGAATGCTAATCGAATAATTTACTTAAAGATACACATGCAGGGCAGATATATATACTAGATATATATACTAATATATATGCTAATGATATGCAGCTGATTAACTTTCAGTTTTGGCTAATTTAAGCTTTAAGTGACAGCTGAACAACTTGAAATATGCAAATTACAGGGTATCTCGCAGTCAATTATAGTCAATTAGAATACACATACACATAATACATACAGGCCATAGATTTTGAGAATCATTTTGGCCCTTTTCATGCTTAACTCAGAGCTTCTCTGCAAATTACAGGGTATTTCATAGTCAGTTCTAGTCAATCATAAGACTTATGAGCTGCGCACACATAGAATTTGAGAGCCTTTATATCCATGCCATTTTTAGCTCATATAAGCTCAAGCTAATTACAGGGTATTTCATAGTCAGTCAAACTCAAGCTCAATACTCACGATTGCACACAAGGCTTCAGTACCATTTGGGTCGTAATCAACTTTAAACTCATAACTAAGCAAGTTAAAAGCTACCAATTATAGGGTATTTCATAGTCAATCATAGCTGATTGTAATACTTTATCGTTAGTATTCTTATATATAGTATAACTCATGCGCATCTTTTGGTTCATATTTCCTTTTTATCTCACATATTCTCAACTTGAATTATACAATTTTACAGGGTATCTCACAGTCAATCACAACAAATTATAATACTCAAACTTTATCTCACATGAAGCTTAATGCTTTAGAGTTATTATTTGTTTGCTACATACACATATCTAGCTTAAATTAAGCAACTTACAGGGTATCTCACAGTCTATCATAGTCAATTGTATGGCTCACATGAGCCACAATACTTGGTGGCCCAACTGGATCATCTGGATCATCTTCTATTTGCATTCACACATCTCAAGCTAAACAACTTACAGGGTATCTCACAGTCTGTCATTGTCAATTGTAGGGCCACAATAGATGGTAATCATCTGACACCTCTTCCATTGCCATTCACACATCTCAAGCTTAAGCTATACAACTTACAGGGTATCTCACAGTCTATCATTGTCAATTGTATGGCTCACATGAGCCACAATACTTGGTAGCTCATCTGGCTCAACTTCCTTTGGCATTCACACACATTTCATGCTTAAGCTATACAACTTACAGGGTATCTAGCAGTCTATCATATCCAATCGGAATAGTCCTGGACAGAAACCGCACGACTTCAATATCATTTGAGTCTTAATCCACGGCGGACAGCGTGTTTATTCACTGTTTACAAAGGCAGCTCAGCTCGGCTCTACACTGGAGGCGGCTGCCACGCCCCCCTCTCGGTTGCAGCGGCTGCTCGTTATGGGAGTCGCTGGGCGATTTATCAATGATTTATGCATGCGGGCGGGTCAACAGGTAAACAGCTAAGGCGCTCAAATTGGCAACGGCAGAGGCGGGTGCCGAGGGGGGGGGGCCGAGGAGGGGCCGAGGAGGGGGCGTTGCAACTTGTGGCGCTTGTGACAACTTGGCCAACTGCTGCTGCTGCAGCTGCTGCTGCTGCGGACCGTAAGCTGGACGCATTTGCTATGCAGAACACGCGGTCTCCACCTGCCACGCCCACTCACTGAGGGGGGGGGGGGGCGACTGCAGGGAGCTGCTGCCACTCGCTACCAACTGATTAAAATGCCTTTCAGGGCGACGCCGGCAGCGACGTCGACAGCGCTGCCACCACATTTGCATTTATATTGTTTTGACCAATTTCTGCTGCTGCTGCTGCTGCTGTTGCTGCTGCTGCATTATTATCATTTCTTCGTCTGCTCTCGCTGCGTTTTATTATTTACCATTATTATTGCACGCAGAGCCCCAGGACGAGCACAAGGACCGCTGCTGGACGCCCCCCCCCCTTCTATCCTCCTGCTGCCTAAGTATCCTGCATAACTTTTGTCGCTCGCCCCCACAGTTGACGCTCTTTTGTTTAGCATATGGCGAAAGTTAGAAATGCATTTTTCTCCACTTTTATCTCTCTCTCTCTCTCTCTCTCTGTCTCTGCTCTGCTCTTGGGGACGGCGACTCGCCATTAACAAGTTTCCCAATAGCACCAGGCGTGGCTAGTGGGCAATAGCCTTCGGGCAAAAGTTTTAAATGCGAATTTACATATTGTTAACCTATAAATAAATTCATCGCATAACGCAGATGTAACTCTCTCTCTCTCTCTCTCTCTCTCTCTCTCCCTCCCCCTCTCTCTCTCTCTTTCTCCCTCTCTCCTCTCTCTCTCACTCTAGATGAGTATATACGAAATATGGAAAGTCCACCTGAGCAAGGCTGATGTTTGCCATTCCCAGCTGAGTGCTTTGCATATGAAATTCATGAGATTTGCAGAAAGAGAGTGAGAGAGAGAGAGAGAGAGAGAGAGAGAGAGAGAAGACTTTCTTCCGCTCTCTCTTCTCATCTCATTACTTATATATAGCTATATAGATCTGTGATCTATCTCTTTTAATAATATTTTGTATCTCTTCCACATTTTTACTCTCTCAACTCTGTCTCTTTCTCTGCCTCTCTGTCTTTCTCTCTCTCTCTCTATCTATCTCTCTCTCTCTCTCCCACATTCACCCCATCTCACTCTCATTCTCTTACGCTCTCTCTCTCTCTCTCTCTCTATCTTTCTCTCTCTCTATCTCTGCCACTTTCGCCCTTTATCTGCCTCTCACTCTCATTATCTCCCTATTTTTCTTTATTTATATCTCCCTCTCTCACTCTCATTCTCTCTCATTCTCTCCCACACTTTCTTTATCTCTTTTTATCTCTCGCTCTCTCTCTCTACCTATCTCTTCCTTTCTTTCCCTTTTCCTCAATTCCATTCTCTCTCTCTCTTTCCTTCTTTCTCGCAACTCTCTCACTCTCTCTCTCTCTTTTTCTCTCATTCTCTCCTTTCCTTTACTCATCTTTCTCACTTTCTCTTTTTCTTTTTCTCTCTCTCTCTCTTTTTCTATGATTATTTTTATTTTTTTCACCCCTCACTCTCTCCCACTCTCTCTCTCCCACTCTCTCTCAATCACTCTCTCCCTTTATCATTCGTTCTTATTCTGTCTCCCTCTCTCTCTCTCTCTCACTATCACTCTCTCTCTCTCTCTCTCTCTCTCACACTATCACTCTCTCTCTCTCACTCTCTCTCTCTCTCTCGGTCATTCTTTTTCTTTACTTTTTCCCTCTCTCTCTCTCTCTCTCTCTCCATTTGCTGCTCGGACAGCAAAAAAAAAAAAAAAAGATTCTCTCAATCTGCCGACATTTATTACGGTCTGCGATTTGGTGGGGATTGTGGCGTCGAGCGCTTTGAATAATACTCCGAGATGTGGCAGGCGAAATAAATTATTATTCAGCGGACTTATCTGCGCCGCTCGCATCTGAAGTATCTGCGTTTATCTGCCGATTGATTGATTGGTGAGTGCAAAGCGTTACAAATTGCCTGCTTAACTATTTCGCTGGCCACAAACAAAAAGCAACTCTACTCCCTCTCTCTCTCTCGCTCTCTCTAGAGTGTAGCTGTGTGTGTGGGCTGGCATTTTGTCATTGTCGACTGCGGTCCGGGCAAAAATTGTTTGCGATTTTTATCATTTTAAATGGCGGCCGCAACAAGCAAAAAAACACAAGCCCAGTCAACTGAGAGCGAGAGAGAGAGAGAGAGAGAGAGAGAGAGAGGGAGGAGGAGGGGGCGTTTGCTTGGCTCACATTAAGTGGCTTGTTTGTTGTGATCTTAAGCGCGGATTTGCATTATAATTTATTATGCGAGAATTCTATGCATCCGGCGATTCCATTCCCATGGCTAATTTCGATGCGGAGCGGGCGATAAAAAAAGAATTTCCCTAAATGAGTTTTCTCTGTCAGATAGCAAAGCAGCGAGAGAGACAGAGAGAGAGAGAGAGAGAGAGAGAAAGAGAGGGAGAGAGAGAGGGAGGGGGAGAGAGCATTTCTGAAAGTGTAAAGCGAGTGGGGAGGCGTCGAAATGCCTTGCTAATCTTTGCATAAGAAACATTTATAAATTATTTATTTGGTCAGGTGCGTGGCTATGGCCAGGCCAAAATGCTTCTTGTACTCCTTTTGTGGAGGTCACGTGCGTCGCGTGTGGCTGGGATTAAAGCACAAGACAAAGTGCAGCACGAGAGAGCGAGAGAGAGAGAGAAAATGGCAGCTTAAATTGTCTCGTATTTTTATTACGCAGCCTTTCTTTCGATTTAGAGAAAAAAGGGTGTTTCAGTTCATTGCCATGCGAAACGTAGCAAACGCATAAAATAGAATTTGCGGCGGGCTAAGAGATTTGAGACAAAAGCCGCAGCCAAATGGAGCAATAATTGGAGTAGCCTAAATATCTCTTCTCCTTTATAGAGTTAATAGGCTGATAGACTCCCATTCGCAGACTCACTATATTAAGCCTATCAACGACTTCCCATTCGCAGACTCACTAAATTGAGCCTATCAACGACTTCCCCCCCACCACTCAATTCAGTTTTGCATACGAGCAAAGAGCAAAAAGAGATCATACTCAAACCTCCTTTAAGCACTGCTGCAAGACAGAGAAGGCTGATATATTTATATCTCACTTTATTTATATGTGTATGTGTGTCTTGCTCTGTCATTGCTGTTTACAGTTTTGCAATTCTGCTCAATTTTGTTGTGATTGGTTCCTGCTGCTGCAGACACAGCGAGCTTGCAGCGTGTTGTTGTTGCAGTAATTTGAACCGAGCGAGCGAGCGTGCGTTTTAGCTGTGCGAGCGAGACAACAATAGGTGTTGCTGAGCTTAGTGCCGGCTGAAGCTGAGTGGGAGTGCGATAGCAGCTTGACCGGCTTTCCGAGGCTCACTGTGACGAAGAGAGGCAAGAGCAAATGGTGAAGCAGAGCTGAGCGGGAGTTTATTAATGTTTAAATTATGCAAAAATAAAGAAGATACATATTTAATTAGAATGAATAACTATTAAATTGACAAGAAGAATATATATATATATATATACTGAATATATTTCTTTTTAAATATGTATATATATACAATGTATTAGAAGAGAGCTATAAGCCGGCTGCGCAATGCTTTTGTCTCTTTCTCTCTCTCAGTCTTGGCTAAGCACAACTTCTGCTTGGCATTATAGGGTCTCAAAATCTCTTTAATATTAAAAGCTCAGTTAGTTTTAGTCCGGAAAGTCATTGACCTCTGCAGATAGGGATACTTTGTGCGCGCTCCCTACCGCTGCGCCTAAATTTTCATATCAATTTTCAATTTGCAATTATCGACTGCTTGTGTCCGCATTAGCCTGGTCGAGAGAAAACTGCGGTTGATTTGGTTTACGAGCTGGCAGCTGGAAATAGTTTAATTATTTAGTAACCCGATGCTTGGGAGCTTAACAAGCAGCGCCCTCGACGTCGCTGTTTATGTTAATGCTAATGATGACAGCAGCAGCAGCAGCAGCAGCAGCAGCAGGCAGCAGGCAGCGGCCAGGTGAGCATTTGGCCAGGCCAGGGGCAGCTGTCTCATAATTTGAACAAAAATGTTTATGCCGTCATTAAACAGAGTCGCCTCGACCGCACGTTGAGCTCCACCAGTTCAGCAGGAGGCTGACCGCATGCCAGCCCCGCCCCCTCTCTCTCTCCCACTCTCCCACTCTCCTGTGTATAGCCAAGTGTCAATAAATGTGGTCTTAACTGGCAGTTGTAGCCGCACACAGCCAGACACAGACCAAGAGAGAGAGAGGGAGGGAGGGGGAGAGAGGGAGAGAGGGAGGGGCATAGAGGACAGCACTCACGATCTGCTTGGCCGGCAGCTGTGTCCTTTCCTAGACAAACAATAAAATATTCAAAGTTTATAATGTAAATTAACCCAAGTTGGCCAGCTCGGCCTCGGGCCACGTTTCGGTGTCCTGCCAGCCTGCCAGCCTGGCTTGGCCAACTTGCCAACTGGCCCCATGAATATACAATAGTTAGCGCCCTCTCTCTCTCTCTCTCTCTCTCTTTCTCTCTCTCTTTCTCGGCAAATGCCGAAACAGTGAGGCAAACATACATAAATTCTCATATTGCTGCGGCCCTTTCGGCCCTTTCAGCCCTTTTGGCCCTTTTGGCTGTTTTGGCTCTTTTTGGGCCAGCTGCAATCTTGAGAGCTGAAGGATTTCGCCGCTGCGGCCCCGGGGCTAATCAAATTTTATTGGCCCACTCGCGACAAGTGGCTGTGCTGTGGGCGTGACCAGGACTCGCCGCAACTCGTTAAGTTGCAAATTTTAGTGAGAATTTGCGAGCGGCGACTACGGTAAGCCGACACGAGACAACCGATTGAACTCTGGCCCCCCCGCCCCCCACTTGGCCCACCTAGGCCAGCTATCAATGCTGACCAGCAGCCAGCCAGCACCACTGGCCAGCCGACCCACACACTGCGCTCGGCTCGGATTGTTTTACTCAACTCGACTCGAGCCATGATGAATGATTAGCAAACAGAGCAAATCGGATGAAGTAACACTGAGTGGTGCGCACAGAGGTGGGTGGTGCTGGGGGGCTTCAAATTTGTCGCTCAGTGTACGTCATCTTTCATTAGATTAACGATTCTGCTGGCCGCTGGCCAGCTGCCCAAAATCAAATCTTCAACAATCTGTTCTGCCAAAATGCCTCCGCACACGCATGATGGCAGCAAAGCTGGCCTAAAGGCACCTCTACTGCTGCCTGTCTGTCTGTCTGTGTGTGTGTGTGTGTGTTTGGCCAAAACACCAACAGCAACAACAACAAAAAGAGTGTCAAATGCGACAGCAGCCAGGAGGACTGGCATCCTATGGCCAGCCAGTGTCAACTTGATCCTGACAAAGTATTTGCGGCTTGCCAGTCATTTTTAGTGCGCCCACAGATTTGGGCTGCCCGCAGCCGGCTGGGCGGCCAGCCCCAAATGAGTTTTGAGCAGCCAAAGTAAATATGATTGTTGATGGTGGCAGCTTCTGCTTTAATGGCACTTCACGCTACCCCCTCAGAGCCCCTCCCACACATGCTGCCCACAAAGTTAATCTAAAAGTACTTCAACTTAACTCCGCTCTATATAAACATATGTTCGCCCGATAGCCCGATGAGCTTACGTCATATTTCACTTCACATATATATATATGTAAATCTTATATATATACATGGATATGTAGGGTGTACGTATATACAGATAGATAGATAGATAGATAGATAGATATATGTTGTTATACCCTGATGCCAATGAATATGTGCATTTGGGGTAGATTAGTTTTGTGACAGAGTATGAAACGGGCGAAAGGAGGCGTGGTATAGCCCATAAAGTACATATATATTAGTGATCCGGGCGATGAGCTGACGCGATATATGCCATGTTCGTCTGTTGTCTGTCCGTCCGTTCGCCCATCCGCCCGTCCGTTCCTCTGTCCGTATATCCGTGTGTCCTTCCGTCCAGCTATAAGTACTTTTATCTGTTCCTGCGTCCGTCTGTCTTCCCGCATATCTGTCTGTCAGCCTGCCTGTCCGTCCGTCTGCCTGTACGTATGTCGGCCTGCATGTACGCTCGTATGTCCGTCCGTCTGTCTCTCCGTCCGTCTGTCTATCCGTGAATATACTCGTCGCTCTATCCGTGTCCATCTGTCTGTCTTACAGTTTGTCGTTCCGTCTGTCCCTTCGTCCGTCCCTCTTTCAAGCCGTTCAACCGTCCGTCCGTCCGTCTGTCCTTCCGTCCTTTTGCCTGTCTATCCCTTTGTCCGTCCTTTTACTCATCCGTCCCTCAGTCTTTCCGTTCATTTGTCTCTCTATCCAGCCGCCCATCTGTCTGTCTGCTTGTCCGCCTCTCCGTCCGCCTCTCCGTCCGTTCTTCCAAGACTCTCTGTCGGATCCATTTCAATGCTGAGCCAAAAAGTAAGTGTATTACGTATCTGCTCTCTCCTCTCGAGTCTCTCGGCTTCTTCTCTCCGATTTGTTGCTGATTGTTTGTCTCTTATGTCTCCGGCCAAGCGTGAGTTGTCATTTTTGATCCGTTTAGTGGTAGCCAAACTCTCATTGCGCTTGACTTCCCTTTCCCTTGAATTCCAGTTTAAACTATGAGAAGTTTCCTTGGTATTCGACTTATCTTTTATCAAAATTGATATCTGTGTTGTGGCTATCTGAATTATATTATATTTCCTGTACTTAAATCTTATCAATTTCTGCGAAAGTCAAAAGCCATCAAAAGCGTTTGCCCGGGAGGGGAGCAAGAGACAGATTGAGGCTTGTTTGACTTTGAATTTCGATTAGGGATATGTTATATAGGGATTATGCATGTTGTGTGTACATTTCAGACATGCATGGAGTGATATAACTATATTCAAGCTATAGCCATGCAGCTGAACTAGGGTCGAAGGTCTCTGAACTGTAGAATCTTCGTTGAGCTACTCTCGATAAAGGCCCAGTATATATAGAACTTACTCAATATCAAATGAATGTTATATGAATGTAATATGTATGCTATATGTATATATAATATCTGTATATGTATATGTAATATATAGCCACACCAAACTTGCGAGGTTTCATTAAACCTCTAACACAATTGCTAAGCTATATCAACCCGTATGATATGCACTTCTTATAAGCTCAACACTTTGGAGGAATATAATATATTGTCTATCTCTCTTTTCACCTATCCATCTGTCTATCCACTTACATATCCATCCATCTGTCTCTCAGTACATCTATCTATCTATCTATCTATCTATCTATCTATCTATCTATCTATCTATCTATCTATCTATCTATCTATCTATCTATCTATCTATCTATCTATCTATCTATCTATCTATCTATCTATCTATCTATCTATCTGTCTATCTATCTATCTCTCTCTCTATCTATCTATCTATCTCTATCTATCTCTATCTATCTATCTATCTATCTATCTATCTATCTATCTATCTATCTATCTATCTATCTATCTATCTATCTATCTATCTATCTATCTATCTCTCTATCTATCTCTCTATCTATCACTCTATCCATCTCCATATCCACCCATATATCTATCTCTCCCTCCATCCAACACCACTTTAACCCCACATCCTTTTCAGCTTTATAAAACTATTGTTTCATTTAGATATATATTTGTTTATACTTTTATTATTAGCTATTTACAACACATACATGCGCATTATATAATCTATATATATATAAGTATATACTGCAGGAACTTAAACTTAAGAAGAAGAAAAAAAAAGAAAAAAAAAGGTTATTAACTTAAATGTTTATATAATAATTGAGAGGGGCGACGTCTTCGCTCCTTTCTGACTATTGTTCGTGTTGGCACTGCGAAGAACTTGTTCTTTGGCTGCCGGTTCGCGCTTGTGGTTCATACGCCCAAAAGGTACGAGCGCAAGCAGCGAGTGGCTGGCAGCCTGCGCTGTTGTAGGTGCACTTAATGAACTAGTTCATTTGAACTAGTCGCAAGCGAATCCACTGGCCAAGCACTTCACTTCACTTCACTTCACTTTACTCCTCCTCCTCCTCCTCTTCCTCTTCGCCTTCCTAGTACTCCGGCTGCTGCGCCACATGACGCTTCGCCTTGGGCATGGCCACGTCCAGGGAGCGATCCACATACGCAAAGTTATCCACGACGCTCACGTAGAGCGCGCCGCCCATCACGGTCAGGGCGCCGACAATGGCAATCTTGGACCACATGCTGTCTGTGAGCGAGTGTGTGTGTGTCTGAGTGTGTCTGGAGAGCCAACTGACGAGCCGACTGACTGCTGGAGATACGTATTTGCACTATGCGCGGGGCGCACGCCCTGCATGACGCTTTATATAGCGGCGTGCCGAGCCAGCGGGAACCGTTCCAGGCCTTGATGACGTCGCCGTTGCCGCCGAGCTTTCGCACACTATGACTATGTGCGGCTGGTCACGTCGGCCGACCGACCCCTCGCGCCAGAAAAGCTCTCGCGCGGCACAGTCGAGCCACATACATAATGCACTTCCTTCACTGCCGCCGGCCGCCCACTCATTATCGATCAGTCGATAAGAACGCACAGCGAGCTTTTCCCCGCCCCTCTCTCTCTCTCTCTCTCTCTATATATATATATACATATGTTTTTTTTTGCAATATTTGTGTTTGTTTATTGGCTCAGTTTTTGTTTATCAAGATCTCTTAATCTGGCCCCGGCTGGCGCATGCTTCGCTGTTTGATTATGAACTCGCCCGTCCCTCTGTGTGTGTTTAGACCAGCTATCATAATAGAATAAACATGTTTTCACTTGTTTACGCGAATCTCTATATGGGTTTATAGCTCCATTTGCCAATTTTGCTAGAAGGTAATTAAAATACAATATATATAGGGGAGAGACAGAGAGAGAGAGACAGAGAGAGAGAGAGAGAGAGAGAGAGAGAGAGACAGAGAGAGAGACAGAGAGAGAGAGAGAGTGAAAGATATGCGAAAGATACTTAAAAGTTATTGATCTTCGCAATTATATGGAATTTCTTACACTTTATAGCTATGTTTATATTTAGATTTTCATCTTCGGATTTACGACTATCTTAAAAGTATATTAAAAAAATATTATTATAGTATTTTTGCCTTTTCAAAATACATTGTTTGGCCTATAAATACTATATATGTGGGCTTATCTAACACTTCGGAAAACATTTCTAAGTTAATTGTTAGATAAAAATACATATGAATATATTATTATATTTTAAATACTTTTCAAAATATTTTTTTCTGTTTCGAGAACATTTTTACCTTAAATAATATATATATAAATATATATGTATATGTATATAGTAAATTTCTAGACTATTTTCATTTTCTTTTTTATTTAATTTGAAAACAAAATATGGCACAGTTTTTAAAATTTTTTTTTCAATTTTTAATATTTTAAAAAATTTAATTTCATATAAAAATATATATTTTTTTATTTTACTTAATTTTTATAGTAATTTTTCTGTACTCAAAACATTTTTCGGCTCATTTTTGATATATACATAAATATTATAAATTTTCTTTTATATTTTTAAACAAATTTTTCTTATTTGCGCACAGTTTTTAATTAAATTTTAAATATATATCTAAATTACTTAATTTTCGATAATTTTGTATAGCATTTTTCCCCTCTGGGCACATTTTTCAGGTTCTTTATATATATATTTAATATTTAAATATCTAGATATACATATTTATTTATATATATTATGTTTCATATCATATGTTTAATATTTTTAAAAAATTTCTATAGCTAAAATACAATTTTTAGAGTATTTTGCAGTGCGGCGTGGCAAAATATTTTTGTTTTTGCTCAGCAATTTTTTAGTTGTTTGCTTGTAAAATTGAATTTCAAGGTCGTGTTGCCCTTTCAGACTGAGAAGTGCGATGATTAACTTAGGCAAACGTATGGGACTATAAATGTAGATAAATGTAGATAAATATAGATAAATATATACATATATTACATATATATATATCTATGACATGTGCTCGACCTATGCCAACAGCGACGATCTTCGGAATATTCTGAATTTGAGAGCTGAATTGCTTGTACAGGGTATCTGTGAGTGCAGCATATTTGAGTGTTAGCATTGGAGTGACAAAGTCGTATCGGGCTTTATCTACTAATAAAGCTCACTAACTGCTGAGGTGCCCATGCGAATGTGCATGGGTGTAACGGCCCAGAGGCAGAGCCAGAGCCAGAGCCAGAGCCCAGCAGAATGACTGGCTGATGAGTCAGATATAATGACTAAAGACTACAGCAAAAGTAGTTAAAACTGGCAGAACAGCCTCGGCTGTAAGTAAGCATGTGAGGCGAGCTAATGACCGCAATCGTAAGCTGAGCATGATAAGCATATGCATGTGCATCATATATAGCTATAAATATAGAAATATATATTGATGTGAGCATATGTATATATATGTATATATCTAGGAGATGCAGGCGCATTGTATGAGCCAGCCGACTGCAGTCGGCTTATGATGGCCATTATGCGAATAATTATGCTTAATTTAAGCAGTAACTAAATACGTTCGCACACAAAGGACGCCTGCAAATAGCAGAGCCTTTCAAATATGCCAGCTCTCAGCAGAACAATGGATTAATTATCAAGTATCGACCAGCCAAATCGAATACCTTTCGCATATATAATTGCCATCAAAATTGATGAAGATGAGTGCGAAATAGATAGAGAGCAGATGGATACAAAATAAGATATAATATATAAGATACATAAGATGTAAGATATAAGATACTTAAGATATAAGATATAAGATACTTAAGATATAAGATATAAGATGTAAGATATAAGATACTTAAGATATAAGATATAAGATATAAGATATAAGATATAAGATATAAGATATAAGATATAAGATATAAGATATAAGATATAAGATATAAGATATAAGATATAAGATATAAGATATAAGATATAAGATATAAGATATAAGATATAAGATATAAGATATAAGATATAAGATATAAGATATAAGATATAAGATATAAGATATAAGATATAAGATATAAGATATAAGATATAAGATATAAGATATAAGATATAAGATATAAGATATAAGATATAAGATATAAGATATAAGATATAAGATATAAGATATAAGATATAAGATATAAGATATAAGATATAAGATATAAGATATAAGATATAAGATATAAGATATAAGATATAAGATATAAGATATAAGATATAAGATATAAGATATAAGATATAAGATATAAGATATAAGATATAAGATATAAGATATAAGATATAAGATATAAGATATAAGATATAAGATATAAGATATAATATATAAGATATAAGATATAAGATATAAGATATAAGATATAAGATATAAGATATAAGATATAAGATATAAGATATAAGATATAAGATATAATATATAAGATATAAGATATAAGATATAAGATATAAGATATAAGATATAAGATATAAGATATAAGATATAAGATATAAGATATAAGATATAAGATATAAGATATAAGATATAAGATATAAGATATAAGATATAAGATATAAGATATAAGATATAAGATATAAGATATAAGATATAAGATATAAGATATAAGATATAAGATATAAGATATAAGATATAAGATATAAGATATAAGATATAAGATATAAGATATAAGATATAAGATATAAGATATAAGATATAAGATATAAGATATAAGATATAAGATATAAGATATAAGATATAAGATATAAGATATAAGATATAAGATATAAGATATAAGATATAAGATATAAGATATAAGATATAAGATATAAGATATAAGATATAAGATATAAGATATAAGATATAAGATATAAGATACATAAGATACATAAGATATAAGATATAAGATATAAGATATAAGATATAAGATATAAGATATAAGATATAAGATATAAGATATAAGATATAAGATATAAGATATAAGATATAAGATATAAGATATAAGATATAAGATATAAGATATAAGATATAAGATATAAGATATAAGATATAAGATATAAGATATAAGATATAAGATATAAGATATAAGATATAAGATATAAGATATAAGATATAAGATATAAGATATAAGATAGACTTATTAGTTCAGCTTGTTATAGCTAGGCTCTCCAACCTGTCCCATATATATATATATACATATATATACATCAGTATATATGTACATATATATATGTATGTCTCTGTGACCTCGCGTTGTTTACGCGGATATTAATCGAAGCTCATAAAGCAGCGAAAACAAAGGCAGCAGACAATGCTGCTGGTGTCAAGGGATAGAGCAAGGTTACGCGCAAAGGGGTAGGGGTAGGGGTAGGGGATAGGGGCTGGTGGGTGGTGGGTGGTACGTCGCTGTTCGCAGCGTATCTATGGTGGCGACATCGTCGCATGTAGATAAACAGGCATTAATAATATAAATTTGGCCAGCATTGTGCAGAGACGCCGCCGACTGTTCCCCCGAGAAAGCAGTGGGTGGCTAGGGGTTGCTGTGGGGAGGGATGGGGGAGGGGGGGTTGGGGCTAAGTATACTAACAGATTGCTATCATTTGTGTTTGCTTATGGTCTACGACCATGTGGCTGGCTGTAGCCGTGGCTATAGTTGTATCTGTATCTGCAGCAGCAGATATTATGTATCTGCAGCTATATCTTCCGTCCGCTGAGTGGATGCCAAAAGGGTTGCAAGTGCCACTTTTGGCGGCATCCTTCATGCCAGCTGCTGCCGCCGCTGCCGCCGCCGCTGCTGCTGCTGCTGCTGCTCTGTTTTTAGCATATTAGTTCCATTTCTCCGACGTTTTTGCATGTGAAATTAAATTTCCTAATAAATATGCCCCTTAGAGCGCGGGGGTAGGCGGTAGGGGGTGGGCCAAATGGAGGCCAGTCCACGTTGTGGAGCAAACGTCGCTCGCATCCGCTTGTGCCAATTTTGCCAATGCAAAAAATAGAGTGAAGAGAAAAAAAAGCAGTAGCTGCACCACCTGAGCGCCACTTTCTTGGCTGCCAGCGCTGCCAGCCAAACAGCCAAATCCACCCCAACCCCCACCCCAATCCACACACACACACACACACACAGTTGGGGGACGTATTTGTGCTGTGCTCGGTTTATTCGCTTGCACTTCCTTCCGGCCGGGCCTCAACGTTAAAAAACCTCAAGTAAACAGACGATGCAGCCGCCCCCTCGCCTGCCGCCCCCTCGCCTGCCGCCCCCTCCCCCTGCCTCCTGGGATTCCGTTTTCTCGCTGCACAAATTGAATTCTCGAGCGCTGTGTGTGCGTGTGTGTGTGTATTTGTTAATTTTCGCACTGGAAAATTGCATCAACGGGTTTTACGACTTTTTGTGCGGTCGCAGCGCAACACGGCAAAACACGGCAAATATCTAACTTTGCCGGAGTGGCACGGCTCGAGCGTACAATGCCTAGCGCACGGCTCAAAGTTCAGTCCGTGACAGCCGCGTGAAGGCGAAGGCGACGGCGACGGCGACGGCGAAGGCGAAGGCGCTGCCACGCCTTGCGAATGCCGTGTCCACGTCACGGCGCAGAGATCGATAGATCGCGTGCTCCACTAAGATAATTGCTCTAATTGGCTCAAAGTGTACGCCAGGTGAGCTGAGGTGAGGTAAGCTGTCAAGGATATGTTACCTGCGGTTGATAGAGACACGCCGACCAAAAGTTGACTTGCATGGAGTTGGGCAAAGGGAATATAGACGAGATATATAGGGGAAAAATAGAACCAAAAACTAAAGAGAAATTTATAGAAATATAGAAAGAATATAAAGATAGGAGAAACATATAGATAAAGATACAAATATGAAAAGCAAAATGGGTTAAGAGTTTATAGGATAAATCTTAAAGCTAGTATAGTAGAGTATATATATAATGTTATTACCATGCCATAGACTGAAGCTCTTCTAACTGATATGGAATGCCATATAGAAGACTCTCCATATAAGGATTGTCTAGCATATCTTATCGGATAGCATCCATAGCAGAATACAGCAAGGATGCAATGGATTCTTGGGATAGTCTACAGTCTCATAGAAGGAAACTCTCTGCTCCTCTACCAATACAATCCCATGTGATATCCCATGCATAGCTATAAGATATGCAATCATCCTATATATGCATATACTCATGTTATTCCATATGATATCTTCTACTCACTGTGAGATACGATCTTCTGGATAGTATTAACAAGGCATTGCACTTAAGATCCTATAGTACGAAGTCTTTATAGTATAAGATATAGGATATACTATCTATAAGCTGATGGGATATCTACTGCGGACTCTTATAAGATATAGTATATACTATCTATGAGATATAAAGATCGTATACCATAGAGAATCCATAGCAAATACTATAGATCCCATACTAGTAAGGCGTTATATGGACTATAGATCCTCTAGTATAGGATATAGGATATACTATCTGTAAGGTGCTGGGATATCTACTGCGGACTCTTATAAGATGTAGTATATACTATCTATGAGATATAAAGATCCTATACTCTAGAGAATCCATAGCAAATACTATAGATCCCATACTAGTAAGGCGTTATATGAACTATAGATCCTCTAGTATAGGATATAGGATATACTATCTGTAAGGTGCTGGGATATCTACTGCGAACTCTTATAAGATGTAGTATATACTATCTATGAGATCCTATACTCTAGAGAATCCATAGCTAATACTATAGATCCCATACTAGTAAGGCGTTATATGGACTATAGATCCTCTAGTATAGGATATAGGATATAGGATATACTATCTATAAGGTGATGGGATATCTACTACGGACTCTTATAAAATATAGTATCTATCTATCTATGAGATATATAGATCCTATACTCTAGAGAATCCATAGCAAATACTATAGATCCCATACTATTAAGGCGTTATATGGACTATAGATCCTCTAGTCCTCTCTAGACAGTCCATAGATCTATAGTATCTGAGCTATAGCTAACACCGTTCCATTAGATATTCTATATAATCATAGCTGTCCCATAATAGATAGATGTTTTCTGGAGATGCTCAACTATCGATAGCACTATCAGCCCCTATACTCGAGCACTATCGATAGTTCGCCAGCTCTAATGAATGCTTCTCTTTAGAATGAATCTCGGCCTTAGCTCCTACTTTTACTTTTACCAACGTCTTAGCATGAAGTTCTCCCTTAGGTAATGCCCTTACTGTTCCCATAATCTCCATTAGATATCCTAAAAGCAACTCTAATCTCAACACTCGACATTTACATTAACCCATTGAGTGGCCATTGTGTATCAAGTCATATTGCATAATCGATAGACTCTCTCTCTCCCTCTCTCTCTCTCTCTCACTGATAAAACACTCATTTAAATGATAATTACACTTCTCGTCATGTCAGCTGAATGTTAACTACATTTGTATGCACTCTGTTGGCTAAGCGTGGATAGAGAGAGAGAGAGAGAGAGGGTGTAGGGGGTAGGGGGTTGGGGGGTTGGCGGGTTAGTTGCGCTTTGGGCATGCCTTTTGTCCTGATCCATGGTGTGCATTTTAATTTATGAGCAAATTTTGCGTATCTAATGCACAGCGTCCTGCACTTTGTGTGCACAATTAAATTTTCAATGTAATTTCACGCACAAATGCCTTCAATTGCACGCAGCACCACTGCTGAGTGGTGGGGCGGGTGTGGGTGGTGGGTGGTGCTGCTCATAGGCCCGAGCTAGCGATTAGCATCGTGTGCATCAGGTGAAGCGACATAATCATAATAATCGCATTGACACTACAAATGAACGCGCGCCAGGCGCAGGGACGTCAGGGGTTGGGCTCGATGGGTTGGCTCGAAGGGTGGCAGGGTGAGGAGGGAGCACAACAGGAAGACTGCACTTATCGAACAACATTCACGCGCTTGAGTGGCATCAGCATTTTTACGGCCGTTGTTTTGTTTTGGCAAACGCCCGATTAACGTCGCTTATCAATTAACACAGTTCGCCAGCTATCAAAGAGCCGACCTCGAGGCCGCTGTCGCGCTGCCACTGCCACTGCCTCTGCCGACGGCAATGCCCCATCGATAAGGCATAAATAGAACAAGCCCAACCCCATCTTATCTGCTGTGTGCGTACACTTCGCATGCAACTTTTGCGCCTAAAGCTGCCTACGCTGCGTGCATAATTACGTCAAAAAAAAAGTCAACTCGAAGCCGTTAATCAATAAATCAATTTATGAAATGTTCTACGGCCTTTTGCGTGCTTCAGTTCGAAGGCTGTTTACTGTTTTACTGAAAGAAAGTTAGATAAGAGGATAATTGAAGACTAACAAAGTTCTCCTCTTATACACAGCTTTACTCTAGGCCAGATCTTGACAATAGAGACAGCTTATATATGGGACAGGGGAAGTTTATATACAAGAAGTAGGCTTACATTGGATGACAAAGCTCGCTGATGCAGCCCGGATTGTAGATCGAGCATAGATGGCTGTCGTTCTCGTATGCTCGTACACCTCATACAGAGTGTCCCAAAAAGCACGCAAGATTTTAACTCTTCGCCATTTGTGCCGTAAAGAGTTGTCAACCTGAACCTGGGGGACTATTAAAAATGGAGTACTTCTACAATATAAATCAATAAAAAGTTGACAACTTTACAGCTATAAACCTGTGTTTTCTATCTAAATTACTTCTTGCGTGACTTTTGGGACACCCTATACATTGTAAATCAAACTTAAACTTAACACTAAACTCTAGAGTCTTAAGCCTAGCACTACTGTGCGGGTACTACTACTACTTTTACTACTTTTACTACTTTTACTACTTTTACTACTTTTACTACTCCTTATACTACTATTACTACTTCTACTTTTACTACTACTTATACTACTATCACTATTTATACTACTTCTTCTACTATCACTACTACTACTACTTCTTTTAATACTACTTTTACTACTACTTCTACTACTATCACTACTTCTACTACTATCACTACTACTACTACTTCTTTTACTACTACTTTTACTACTACTTCTACAACTTTTACTACTACTTCTACTACTATCACTACTACTATTACTTCTACTACTTTTACTACTACTTTTACTACTACTTCTTCTACTACTATCACTACTACTACTTATTTTCCTACTTCTTCTACTCCTACTACTATTGCTTCTACTACTTCTGCTCGTTTATCGCTCGCAAGTTGCGCTTTTTGTTCGCTCCACTTCTGTTTGCTGTTGTCAAACACTACAAATGTTGCCTGGCACTTTGCAACACTGTTTCGCAAACATTTATTCGCGTGGGCAAGCCGCAGCCTTTCGACCTTCAAGTAACCAGCAAGAGTGTCGCTTTAACCCACAGACCGCACTCTCTCTCTCTCTCTCTCTCTCTCTTACTCTCTCATTGTGTGCTTCTCCCGTTTTGTCGCCTTTGAGTGCTGTGAAGTGTGTGCGTTGTAATGTGCGTTAATAAATTTAATTTTAGCCTCTTTCTCTTGGTTTGCACCCAGCCCCACAGCAGCCGCCCACTCTGCCCTCTCTGTGTCTCTGCACCCTCTCCGTCATTGAGTTTAAAGTGTCGCCGGAGTCAACACAACTCAACTCGATGCTCGCTGCTCGTTTTTATCAGTTTAATGGGCGAGCCGTAATGCAATTTGGGCGACACCAACAGCCGCACCACCGGCGGCAGCACCATCCCAACCCCGTTTAAGTCCATGAGCCGCTTAGTGAGAGATATGAGTTACCCACCCCCACCCCCACCCCCATCCCCCCACTGCTGCTGTTGTGTAAAGCAATTTTGATAAATTTATGTGAAATACGCTTTCATGATAAGCTAATTAAATTCAATCGCTGTAACCAACTGCCAAAAACCGAATGCCACCCCCTTACCACTCACCAATCGCACCCCCCCCCCCGTCCCAGCCCCTGCACTAGCATATTCCCAATGAGCGCATTTGGCAGTGGCGCTGCGCCTATTAAAGCCTCAGAAATTGTTTCCATATCGTTGAGTCGGATTGGAGAAGCCAACACGACGGATTAGATAATGAGCTCAATCATATATATATATATATATATATATATATATAGTGGGGTCAACGGCTATCGAAATTGAGAGAACCTGATGCAAGGAACTTCGAGATGATGCGAAGGACGAGAAGGAGCTTTAGCAGAAGGGCAACAGTTAACTTTGACTAGAGAAAGAGAAAAAGAGAGAGAGAGAGAGAGATAGATACAGAGCCAGATGTTGAGAGAGAGAGAGAGAGAGAGAGAGAGAGAAATAGAGAGAACGATATACATATATATGTATATATAGAGAGAGATACAGAGAAAGAGAGAGATAGAGATATTTAGATATTGAGATATAGAGATAGAGAATGATATATGTAAAGTGAGATAGATAAACAAAAAGAAAAAGAGAGAGAGAAAAAGATAGAGAGAGAGAAAAATGTATATATAGAGGGAGATATATAGAGAGAGTGAGAGAGTTAGAGAGAAAGAGAGATTTAGAGATATTTACATATTGAGATATAGAGATAGAGAATGAGAGATGTAGAGTGAGATAGATAAACAAAAAGAACAAGTAAGAAAACTCTAGTCGAGACCGCTCGACTAGGGTATACCCTGAACCCTGCGAAGATCCGCTATTCCAAGCATTCTTCATTTCTTTTATATACACATGCATATGTACGTTCATTACAAGCAAAACATACACACACACATACACAGGCGCACGCACACACAAGCGCAAGTCGGTGCGTCAGCTGTTGTTTGGCTGCTATTTGCATGGCAATGTTATGGGAAATTAAATGTTTAATAACTTTTTTTCTAGACGAACGATTTTGATCAAACTTGTTGGGCGTGATCATGTCATGCATATGTATGTGTGTGCCAAAGCACAAGTCTCTAGTATTTGATATACGGGAGTTACAAATTTGAGGCGAAGGGGGCGTGGCACCCAAAATTTAACAAAAACCGAAATTGCGTAAGGCTTACATAACACTAAATGCAAAATTTGAAGACTCTAGCTAGAAAGATGAATTAGATAGAATTTTATAGCTTAATTTAGATTTTCGTTTTTAATCGATAACAATAAAACGATAACAGTTATCGAATTTCTGAAACAAACTCGATCTTTTCGTGCTATTCAGGAACCTACATAAAAAATTTCAAGTCTCTAGCTCTTGTAGGTTCTGAGAACGACGCGTTCATACATACGGACAGACGGACAGACGGACAGACGGACAGACCGACAGACGGACGGACAGACGGACAGACGGGCATGGCTATATCAACTCGGCTTGTCATCCTGATCAAGAATATATATACTTTATGGGGTCTGCCACGCCTCCTTCTGCCTGTTACATACATTTCAACAAAAACATTATACCCTGATTTCCCATTTTCAATGGGTTCAGGGTATTAAAAGAGAGAGTGAAAAAGATAGAGAGAGAGAAAGAGAGAGAGAGAGAGAGAGAGAGAAAGAGATTCTCACAGAGAGAGAGGGAGAGAGACTCTCACAGAGAGCGAGATAGACAGAGAGAAAGAGATTCTTACAGAGAGAGAGAGAGAGAGAGAGACAGAGAGAAAGATTTTCGCGGAGAAAAAGATGCTTACAGAGAGGGAGCGAGAGAGAGAGAGAGATTCTCACAGAGGGAGGCAGAGAAATCTCACAAAGAGACATAGAGAGAGGGAGAGAGAAAGAGATGCTCACAGAGAGAGGCAGAGAAATCTCACAAAGAGAGGCAGAGAGACTCTCACAGAGAGAGAGATATATATATTCTCACAGAGAGAGAGAGAGACAGAGATTCTTATAAAGATAGAGAGGGAGATTCTCATAGATAGAGAGAGATCTTCAAAGATCTCGCCCACCATCTCACTTTAGCTCACTCTCTCTCTCTCTCTCTCTCTCTCTCACTAGCTCTCTTTTAGTACTTTTTATAGAGTATGCCTTAGTTTATATAACATATTCTAAACGTTTTTATATCTATAAAACAAAAAAAATCACTGAACTATCTCACTCTCTGTCTCCCTCTCTCGCTCTATTCTGCACCCCCTGGAAGCCCACTCCCTCTTCCGCTGCCTCATTTCATTAGCCAGTTAAATTGTTAAAAATATGTTTTTGCATGCACAGCGACATGGGTCATTAAGAACATCATTAATTAATTATAATGCATGTAATGGGGTGGCGGATAGGGTGGAAGGGGGTTGGTTTAAGGTAATGCATGTGTCGAACAGCCAACTATAGCAATATGTACGATATATAAAAGGCAAAGGCAGCAGAAAAAAAAAAAAAAACAAAACAATTTTGCTCTTTATTTATTTTCCGCCTTTTTCCAGCTTTTCCGCCTTTTTTGATGTTGCGAATCGAATCGAATCGAATCGAATGTAATGTTTGCTATTCAATAATATCTAACGAACTGAAATCAATGTTTAATTGCATAAAACATGTGCCATTATGATAATTATAATTAGGGATGACATCATGACAGCGGCCAATATTATAATTGTATTCAATTCTCATTATTTTTAATGAATGGAGCCGCTGCAGCGGGCGGCAACGACTGCCAAATACACTGTAAAGAGAAAGAAATTGAAAAATAAGCGAGAAAATCAGTGTTGTGTAACGGTATATGAGTGAGGAGTAGATACATATATATATATGAGATAGAGTAATGCATATATCTATATCCCTTATGCCCATTTCCAGCCCTTTGAGAGAGAAAGAGCTAAAACCAGTGTTGTATAACAGTCTGTGAGTGAGCAATAGCTATTCTAAAGGCAGTACAGTTATGCATAGTATGTATATCGGTATATAGCTAGTCATATTGTGCTAGAATCCGTTATGCCTGATTTAGTGTTTAACTGTAAATATAATCGCATTAAACATGCTCGTTAAATTACATTATATTTAACCTGTTTTTGCATTTTCTAGATAATGCAATTATCTCGCATTGGCGTTATCTTGAACTTTGCTGGGGTCGTTTGATCTTACGGTTATTTTAGCATAGCATAACTGTATGCATAGATTGCTTCACGCCGTGCGCCGAGCGCCGTGTTCACTTCTCTGTTTGTCTCTTATTTACAACGCAATCAAATTTAACTGTTTAAACAAGCGTTGAAAAGATTTCGATCCAACACACACACACACACACACACAGGCATACACACATACTTACGTATGCGGGCTGCAGCAGCAGCAGCAGCAGACAGCGCTGGGAAAATGCAAAACAATTTCAGGCGAATTAGCGTAATTGTCTCGCCGCCGCCACCGTTGCTGCTGCTGCTGCTGCTTCTTCGCCGTCAAGACAATGAACATGACAGCGAATGGCGACTGCAGCGTCAACAGCAGCAGCGGCAGCGGCAGCGGCAGCGGCAGCAGCCAAGCTACTTAATCCTCTAATTTGTGTGTGCTGCTGTTGTCCCCACCATCAAATAACACAGAGAGAGAGAGAGAGAGAGAGAGAGAGAGAGAGAGAGAGAGAGAGAAGACCCAGCAGCAGCCAGGCTTCATTTGTATGCAAAAATGTAAACCAAAAAATCAGCGAGAATGTTAAATCCAACAAAATGCATTTAACACATAAAAATTTGCATAGAAAGTGGCTTTGGTATGTTTGGTATTTTTGTGCCGCCACAGTCACAGTCACAGTCACACTTAAATCCATAGACAAGGCGAGAGCGAGCGAGCGAGCGTTCGGTAACCGGTTGCCAGACCGCATGGCTGTAGGTGTGAGCGGGACCGCAAGAGTTGAGCTGCGCTCAAGACAATGATGTTTATATGCATGCACACAGTGGGAATGTCTTAGCGTAGATTTAATTTTAATTTCACTTTTTCTTTTACTATTATGGTTATTTGCCTTATACATATACATATGTACATGTGTGTGCGTGTGCGTTTGCCTCGCTCCCCCTTGCGGCTAATCTGGCACTTATTTGTGCTAATAGCACAGGCACACACTCTCTCACTCCCTCACACTCATTCGCCTTGGCTTTGGCTTCTCATTAAGGCGCTGCATTGCAAGACATTCACCGTTAGGTCTCGGCTCTTTCTTTGGCGAGCGAGCGAGCGAGCGAGCGGCGCCGCAAAAGTTTTCAATTGTTTTGCCATTTCTTATTAAGTTGCATGTTCGCATTTTATTTCGATCATTGGCAAAGGACCGTCCCACCCCCTCGGCCGACGCCAGTTGAAGCTGCTCGCGCTCTGCCAATGCTTTTTCGTGTCTTTTTTTTATGCGTTTGCTTTTATTGTGTGGTGTGTGTGTGTGCGTATGTGTTATTTTTTGTATTTCCGTGCCTGTGTGTGTGTGTGGTGTGTGTTGTTTTTGCATGTGTTGAGATTCTCATGAAATTTGCATACAAATTGCGTCTGGCGCTGTAGAGATACAACTGTTGTGCAGTAACCAGGGAGATATTGCCCCGGCCCCGAATGGGACCGGGCTCAATTCACTCGACCAGTTGCCCCTCGGCCAAAGGGTGAAGGTTAACGGCAACTACAGCAACAGCAACAGCAACAGCCGGAACAACAACAACATCATCATCTGGCAGCTGTCAATTATGTGGGCTTCTATCAATAATCAGAACTGGGCTAGCACCCAAATACGATTTGATCCGCAATCATAAAAGAATATACTCTTACATTTATCTCTGCACGCATATCATTATCTAGGCCGGAGTGCCAAAGGAGAAGGCAGTGCACGACTGGAAGATACCACTTCCTGTTGTTTAAGATTGTCAATCAATGAGCTACTCTTATACTACATATATCAATCAGTCAATCTGTAGGTTAGCTTAGGGCTCTGTTAGTCTGAGTCTGTCAATTAGTTGATTGACTGTTAGTCAATCAATCAATCTATTAGTAACCTCACCAGTTAGCTCATTCAAATTTTCAGTCAATCACTCAATGAGTCCATCAATCAAAGTGGCACAACTATCCCATCAATCAATCAGTTTGTCATAGACTCCGTCAGTCAATCAGTCAGTCAATCGTTCAATCTATTAGTAATCTTACCAGATTCAAATTCTCAGTCAATCAGTCAATCACTCAGTGGCTCTGTCAATCAAACTGGCACAACTATCCCATCAATCCATCAATCAATCAGTTTGTCGTAGACTCCGTCAGTCAGTCAATCAGTCAATCATTCAATCTATTAGTAATCTTAGCAGACTCAATCAATCAAATTCTCAGTCAATCAGTCAATCACTCAGTGGCTCTGTCAATCAAACTGGCACAACTATCCCATCAATCCATCAATCAATCAGTTTGTCGTAGACTCCGTCAGTCAGTCAATCAGTCAATCATTCAATCTATTAGTAATCTTAGCAGACTCAATCAATCAAATTCTCAGTCAATCAGTCAATCACTCAGTGGTTCTGTCAATCAAACTGCCACAACTATCCCATCAATCCATCAATCAATCAGTTTGTCGCAGACTCCGTCAGTCAATCAATCAGTCAATCAATCAGTCAATCAATCAGTCAATCAATCAGTCCGTCCAGTCCAGTCGCTTGAATCATTCGGCTCTCGGAGCACTTTGCGGCCACAGAAGTGGCAAAGGTAAATATTTTGGTGTGTTTTCCGCCAGTTTCCGCCATTTTGCAGCCATAAATAAATAGCGCAATTATCATAGGTAAACAACAAATAAATAGAAGAATAGCAGCGCCAATAAAAACAAAAGTCAATTGCGGGGCCTTTTGTGGCGCGCTGCCGTTGCCTGTGTTTACTTTGGGCGGCCCACTCGACGCAGACAATACTGCCACTGACAAACTGAAGAGCCACCGCTGGCCAAACCACCCAACCACCCACAGCCGCCGCCCACTTAAGGACTTAACTTTAAGTTGAATTGTTGCACGATGAAGTTAAAGTTTCAATTGTTGTTGCTCCTGCTGCTGCTGCTGCTGCTGCTGCTGCTGATTGCTTAAAATTCATAATGATAATAATAGTGCGTTCTGCACTAATTGCAGCAGCAGCAACAACAACAACAACAACAAAAACAACAATTGTTCACTTGCACTTGGCATCACTTAAGTCAACTGCAAAAACTTTTGCGCCATTCGCGCCATTCGAGTCATTCGAGCCAGGCAGCTGAGGCGGCGGGGGCGTTGCTCCTGTTGAGATTGCAACTGGAATAGAAACGGGCCAAAAAGCAATGCCCATTCACTCTATCTCTCTCTTGCTTTCTCTCTCTATCTCTTTCTTTCTCTGACTGACTGACTCATTCATTGAAGCATTTTGCCGCTTGCATTCAGGCAAAATTGTTCTACAAAGATACGAGCACAGACAATGACAACTTCTACACACTCACACAGCACACACACAGCACACACCCAGCACACACACAAAGACTTAATGCACCCAAAGCCAAATGCCCACACCCATTTTCCATTCACATTCACATTCACATTGAAGTGCACTTCATTGCCGCTTGTCGTCTGCCCGTTTAGGCAGCTTCTGTTGCTGCCGAGTCCTTGGCTGTCCGTCCGTCTGGCTGCCCTCCGGCGCTGCTTAACTTTAACTTGAACTCTAAAATAACAACCCGAGTTGTTTTTGGCTTGTTCAGTTTTCGTATAATTTCCTCGCAGGTATTTTCATAGCTCTCATCGAGGCGCCGCCCCCTTGTCCTTGTGCCTGTGCAGCTCCTTCACATCCGCGCACTCAATTTCGGTCCCATCCACTAGGCATGTGAGCGGCAGCCAGCTAGCCATCTAGCTGGAACTGTAAGCGACGAAAACAATGGGCTAAAAGGCGAAGCGGACGAAACTTGAGAGCGGCGCACGGAAAGGCATCGGAAAACAATGCGAAGAGCAGCCCAAATGGCATTCTAGCTGGAAACATAATATCAAATGATATCAACATGGCTCTTGATTATATATGTATACATAGATGAAGTAATGTGCAAAATGTTTCAGCGAAAGAAATGAGTAATGCTAATGCTAATGCTAATGCTAATGCTAATGCTAATGCTAATGCTAATGCTAATGCTAATGCTAATGCTAATGCTAATGCTAATGCTAATGCTAATGCTAATGCTAATGCTAATGCTAATGCTAATGCTAATGCTAATGCTAATGCTAATGCTAATGCTAATGCTAATGCTAATGCTAATGCTAATGCTAATGCTAATGCTAATGCTAATGCTAATGCTAATGCTAATGCTAATGCTAATGCTAATGCTAATGCTAATGCTAATGCTAATGCTAATGCTAATGCTAATGCTAATGCTAATGCTAATGCTAATGCTAATGCTAATGCTAATGCTAATGCTAATGCTAATGCTAATGCTAATGCTAATGCTAATGCTAATGCTAATGCTAATGCTAATGCTAATGCTAATGCTAATGCTAATGCTAATGCTAATGCTAATGCTAATGCTAATGCTAATGCTAATGCTAATGCTAATGCTAATGCTAATGCTAATGCTAATGCTAATGCTAATGCTAATGCTAATGCTAATGCTAATGCTAATGCTAATGCTAATGATAATGATTATTAATTCTACATAATTTCGCCTAACTTGGCTTAGACCCGTTCGCATTCGCTTGCTGCTTTGAGGCAGCTGCTTGGTTAACTCTGGAGCGGAGAGGAAAGATCAAGGCACTTTCAACTGCAAGCTGATTCAATGAGTGCATTCACGAGTGCTGCTTGAATTTTGCCCTCCTGTTCTACTTTATTTTGGCTATTAAGCTATCGTCAACTCTCTGATCTACTTTCTCTTAGCTCTGGCTAACTGTTATGGCTACTTACCATGGCTGTCTTTTTTTTTTGTTTGTTTGTTTTTTGTTTTGTTTTGCGACCCACGCTCATCCCCATCGGCCGCTGGCCCGCTCATACCCTTGCCTTATCTGCCATCTAGCAATTTCAATGAAATCAAGCAGAGAACTGTGAATGCTTTGTCCTGCTTGGCATATCCTCATCATGGCCCACGCCCTTTGTCCTTGTTGTCGCCAATGTTGCTGCTGCTGCTGCCCTGCAGCAACAGAGGCGTTTGTAGCTGCTATCGGATAACATTTATATACCCTGGAAGAACACTTTAATTTATTTTCAACTTATGAGAGATAAAATTACGAACTGAAAATCCAATTGGCTTTTTTAATTGAAGACCTAACCGCACACCCGTTAACCTGTTCTGGCCAATTCGAATGTTGAGGAGCTTTCATGACTTCAGCCTTGGCTTACAAAGGGACTAAAGTATATATAAATAATATTTATTTCAGTACATCAATCAATCATCAACTATCTATTATTTTATCAGTTATTTATTCAGTTCAGCTTTGGGCTAGCTAGCGATCAATCAGCTAAATAGTACTTCAATCAAACTGTTGGCTATTCAACATCCATCAATCAGCCAATCATTGAGTTGCGCTTTCAATCATTCAGGCAGCTGAGATGCCCGAGCATTCAGCTTGTTGCTCAGTCAGCTATTCAGTCACGTTGTTAGTCAATCAGTCAATCAATCAGTTAGCTTAGCAGTCAATCAGCCTACTCTTCAGTCATTCAGGTTGTTCAATCAGTTACTTAGACTTTCAATCAGCATATTATTCAATCAGTTAGCTTAGCTGTCAATCACCAGTCAATCATTTCAGCTTTCCATTCATTATTCTTGAGCTCAATCAATCAATCAATCATTTAGTAAGTCAATCAGCATATCCATCAGTCAGTCAGTCAGCTTCAGTTACTAAAGTAGTCAATTTATCAGTCAGTTAGCAGCTTAGCTTGACTACTTAGTCAATCACTCAATCAGCTAGTCAGTCAATCAATCAGTTAGCCTATCAGTCATTCCGCTAAGTCTCCAGTCACTCAGGCAGGCTGTTCAATCAGTTAGCTTAGCACTCAATCAATTTATCAATCAATCAGTCACTTAGCCAAGCAGTCAATCAATCAGCTCAATCAGCTGGTCAGTCGTTCAATCACGTGATTAATCAGTAAGTTATTACCTTATAGAACATTCCATTATGTACAGGGTACTTTCAAGCGTGTCACTTCGCTCTCTTTCTTCTTTCTCTCTCTCTCTCTTTGTCTCTTTATCTCCCTCTCTCTCTCTGCTTCTCTATCTATGCATGCATCGGTGTTGTTGTTATTGCAAAGCGCTTAAAACGCTGGCAATTTCCACTATCAAGCTGGCTCCTCATGCTCAGCCTCAGCCTCGGCCTCTGTCTCGCCCACTTCCCACCTGTGTATGCCCATCTGCCCTCTGCTTTTTTCTTCCCTTGTTCCATCTATCTCTAAACTTATGTTGTCATAATAGCACAAGCATCTCAGGCGCCATCCTGCGCCCGCTCTCCGCAGGTCTTTGCCGAAGGCGGAACGTAATAAAAATAACAACTTAACTAAGTAGACAATGTATCCAGCAGTGCGTGTGTGTGTGGGTGTCTCCCTACGAGTGTGTGTGTGTGTGTGTTTGTGTGGGTCTGTGCCGTTGTCTTGACAATCATTTGGGCTGCGGTGCAGCAGGTAGTGCTTGTCAAACTGTAAGCAGCTTTTATGCACCAACAACAACAACAAGTGCATTAATATATATATATATATATATATATATGTATGTGTGTATATAGAGAGAGAAAAAATTGACTCGACTACAAGGAGTAACAAGTAAGAGTATTACAGTCGGGCAGCAACGACTGCATAATACTCTCTCACTGCTCAAACTGCAGCAACTTAGCTGCCTCATGCTGGAGCTCTTACTCTTATATAGATTTAGGTATTTGTCTGACTTGCCACGCCCACAGTAGGCGTGAGCTAGCAAAGCTGTGAAAATTACAGGGCATTACTTTGGGTTTAACGATCAAGAAAGTCCAACATTAAATGCTGCTGTCCTATAGGATATAGTAAATGCTCATTTGTCACGCCCATATGGGCGTATGGGGCAGATTTGATCAGATTAGGTATATATATATATTGACAGACAAACAGACTCACGTACAGTCACATAAGCGGACGTATGGTCAGAGGAACGGACACTGCACAAAACCAATATGCCCGTTTGAGTTCGGCTCGTGCAGGAGTATGAAAATAGATGTAGATCGTTAAGCTGTGCATTCAGCGTATGCTGCTGGGCTTTAAGTTACACTTTTTATCTAAGATGAAAAATCTGCAGAGCAAGAGTAGGAGGAGCAGAAGGAGGAGGAGGCGGAGGGAGGTTGAGGGAGTAGAAAAAGTGAGGAGACGACAACATCAGCTTTTGATGAGTCGTCGCACCTTTTGCATTTTTATTGTGACCGCCGACGGTTGCCAATGGCTTTGCCATTTCAGCAAAATGATAATCCAAGTGGCAACCAGGAGCAGTAGCTGGAGCTGGAGCAGCTGGAGCTGCCGCTGGCCAAGCGCTTAATCCTTGTGCGGAAATAACGTAACGCAGCAAGGTCCAGTTCGAGTTTTGAGCTGCCGCTGCTGCTGCTGCTGCTGCTGCTTGTTGCTGTTTAGTTAACTCAATAAATGGAAACACACACAGAGGGAGTGTGCCTGTGTGTGTGTGTGTGTGTGTGTGTGTGGGGGGTACATAATATAATCTTTTCTGTGGGCACTTGGTTTGTTAGCAGCTCGTTTGCGTTCTTGCGGTCGGTCTGCCACTGACTGCCACTGACTGGCTCTGCTCCGGGTGGTTCGGTCTGGTGCTTAGGAATTGTGCTGACGTTTGCGTAAATTTTCTCATGCGCATTTGCTTGTTTACGTTATATCTCATTGTTGCTGTTGTTGTTGCTGCTGCTGCTGCTTGTTGACAATTATACAAAAACTGTTAGCATTTACCACAAACATACGGCCAGTGTAAGCCTCGAGTGGTGCTGGCGCTGGTGGCTGAGCAGGACAATGGCGACAGTTTCTTGTCAACAATTTTTGGACCAACTAAATGGACAACAGTCAGCACTTTTCGCTCGTAAAACTGGGCTGAGTCTGTCAGAGGCAGAGAGACTTATCAGTAGCCGTAGCCATGGCCGTAGTCGGAGTCAGCGCCTGGAGTCATTTGCCGACATAGTTCCAGTTTCAGTTCCAATTCCATTTCAGAGTCTCTCCCCCTCACTCTCTCCCTCTCTTTCTCTTGGCCTCAGCGAGTGTCCATTAAAACGTTAAAAGCTTCTTGAGAAACGCATAAAAACTATTCGCTGGCAGAGCACCCTCTCTCTATACGCTCTATACCCTCAGCCCTGCACCCTCTACCCCCTGCTTGCAGCGCATTCGTTCCAGCTATTACTTTTTGGGTAAGAGCGCATCATTAAAAGTTGAAAAATCAGCTAGCTGTGTGAAAGGATTTGCGCTCGAGCGCGAGGTGTTGGCCGAGCAACACAAGCAAGAAGCAGCAGAAGAAGAAGAAGAAGAAGAAGAAGAAGAAGGGGAAGAAAAAACTAAAGACAAACAAAGTATTGGCAACAGCCACAAAGTGTGTAATTCCGTTAACGCGTTTAGCCCCCAACGAACATGCCAAGGGAAACTTAAAGCCAAAGAGTTCCTCACTTAAAGGATAGTTTGGCAAAAAGGATATTATATTCAAATGGAGAGAGAGACAGGGAGAGAGAGAGAGAGAGAGAGAGAGGGAGAGAGGGAGAGAGGGAGAGAGAGAGAGAGAGAGAGAGAGAGAGAGAGGGAGAGAGAGAGGGAGAGGGGGGAGGGCTGTAGAGAGCGGCGAGGCTTCAGAGGACATGCACTCTATTTGGAAAAGGAATAGCTCAAGTGTTTTCATACAGAAGTTCAGGTTATGCCCCATAGTTGTGAGAAAGGCAAGGTACACGGCAACCGGGTATACCCGACTGCAGGGCTATGAGACTGAAAGATGCCCTGACGCGTCTACCAAGTACTTTTCATGCTGTAGTTTATACTAAAAGACAAGGCTCCGGGTATCTTTCAGTCGTATATTCCCAACTACAGGAGTATACGACTTAAAGATACCCGATAGCCTCTACCAAGTGTAGTTCGGACTAAATGAAAAGGTTCTGGGTATCTTTTAGACATAGACTGCTGTAGTTGGGAGTATATGACTAAAAGATAGTCCTGTAGTTGGGACTATGCGACTACAAGATACCCTATAGCTGCTGTCAACGGCTTGAAGTCCGGTAGTTCGGAGAGGTAGTTCCGAGAACTTCTAACTAGTACTTTAAGTCCGGTAGTTCAGACTAGAAGACAAAGCTCCGGCTATCTTTGACCGTATAGTCCCAACTACAGCAGTATACGACTGAAAGATACCCTATAGCTGCTGCCAACTGCTTGAAGTCCGGCAGTTCGGACTGTATGACTAGCACATACCCGGAACCTCATACTGCTGCTGTTTGAAGTTTTGTGTGCTTGCATTGATCGACTTAAATATACCCTGTATCGCAAGTTCTTTCCCAAATATGCTATGAAATGGGCAGAGCTAGCCAGAAAGCAAGCAAGTCCTCGATATCCATGCCTATTTTTCTACTATCTCTAGATCATATAGTTCAAATAGTGCAAAGCTAAGCATAGTTGTCGCCCTCTATGTCTGCCTTGAATCTATTTAAAACTGCAGTCGCTATATACCCCAACCCCTCTCCAATCCACCCCCCCCCCGACTCCCTGCTCATCAATGTGGCTGGTAGGAACGAAAATAGTTGCCGCACGCCAAGTAAACAAAATAATTTATCATTTCGCTGGGCGGAACGCGAGCAGGAAAAGAAAAGCCGTGAGGAAATCCAAAGAAAAGGAAAATCCAGACAGAATCAGAACTGGCTGAAAGTAATTCCGAAGATGGGCAGGCGATTGGCCACGCCCACAGAAGCATGACTTGCCAGCGCATTGGCCAACTATCGAACAGTCACTCAAATGAAATGGCCGAATCAAGCGATGATGGACTGCCAGATACCCTGTAAAAAAGAAGAGAAAGTTGGGAGTTGAACTAGATTACTATATATATGTATATAGCTGGATGTATGACAAGTTTAAAATAGATTTGTATGGGCAACGCATATACCCGCTTGTGCTTCTAGCCTAGGGCATCAAGAGCAAAAGCAAAACTTTGACGCAAACAAAATTAACGGTAATAACTTGGACTTGGTAAGCAGTTTGCTAATTTGCGCAGCATTTGCATGTGTGTGCGGGTGTAGGCGTGGCAGGGGGCGGGGTGGGGGTGTGGGTGGGGGTGGGTTGTGTGTCCGACCAAATAACCGTAATGAAGTTTGCAAAGTTTTTGACACATGCGAAAAAGATGTCGAAGCAGGCGAAAGAAAAAACACAAACAAACAGAAGGGAAATGAAACATAAAGAAAAAAAGGGAACGAAACTGAAGATGGGTCAGCAGTGGCAGGAGGTGTGGCAGGAGCAGGCGCAGGGACAGGGGCTGGACTGCGGCGTTGCTCGTGTTGCAAAAGTGTTTTGCGCGCAGCCGAAACGACAAGCAAATATTTGCAAAGTGGCAACAAAACTTGGCCCAAACTTGACGGCAGCAACTGCAAGGCGAGGGCGGGGCCAGGAGGGCGCAGGACGCGAGGACGTTTCCTGCTGAGCTCGACAATTTCAGCTAGCAACGCCCGCTGAGTTTTTGCCACTTTACAGCGACAACACACACACACACACACTCGCACAACACTTTAAGGGCAAGCGAAAATATTATTTTTATTAATGCTCGGCCGTCTGGATCGGAACCTGGATCTAGATCTCCACTGCGGCGGGGTGAAAATGTGTTTTATATTTGTCAAATAAACGCACACGAAAGTATCGACAGAGCGAGAGAGAGACAGACAGAGAGAGAGTGAGACTTTCTCTTTTTTGTCTCTGCTTGTTTTTTTAGCGCTTTTTATTATTTCTTGTGTCGCCGCCGCCGCAGGAAGCGGAAATCGTGCGTGTAATTGAACGGACATTGAATGAAACTTGCGCATAGACTCAGCCCCAGCCCCAGCTATAGCCCCAGCCCCAGCCTCTGGGTCCGACTCTGAGCGAAAAGGGGCAGTCGCTGGAATGTGCTTGCCATTTGTGGTCAATTTTACGTGCGCTGTAAAAACAAAGCAAGCGAACGGAAAGGACGAGCGGCGAGGACGAGCAAATGGACGCAATATAAATGCGAATACAAATAAATATTAAGATGGGCCAAAGATATTTGCAGATACATTTTATTTTATGCCCCGCCGCTCTATACAAACATATTTTTTACTGCCCGATGAGCGAGGGGGCGGCGCTTGGGTGGGCAAGCGCCGAAGCACAGCAACAGAAACAGAAGCAGAAGCAGAAACGGCAGCAGCTGTCGAGACAAACACCTCGAGCAATGCCAACTGCGATAATCGACAAATTTATGAAGCGTAGATCGATTATTATATATAGATATATCTATATGGAAATGAGCGGGGATCCAAGAGATCGAGAAACTAGGAGAGTTTTTAGCTGGAAATTTCAATTTTAATATGAATTTTAGATGGAATTTGTATAAAAATAGTAGTGGAAGTAGAGAAAAGTAGTAGTAGAAGTAGTAGTAGTAGATAAAAGTAGTAGAAGTAGAAGTTGTACAAGAAGTAGTAGTATAAGTAGTAGTAGTAGAAGTAGTAGTAGTAGAAAGAGTATAGTAGTAGAAGTAGTAGTATAAGTAGTATTAGTAGAAGTAATAGTAGTAGTAGTAGTAGTAGAAGTTGTTGTAGTAGTAGTAGTAGTAGTAGCAGTAGTAGTAGTAGTAGTATAAGTAGTAGATAAAAGTAGTATAAGTAGTAGTAATAGTAGTAGATAAAAGTATTAGTAGTAAAGAACTGAAGCAGTAGTAGTAGTTATATAAAATAGAAGTAGTAATAGTAATATATTATATTACTAAAGTAGTAGTATGGTATAGTAAACTAGTATACTATATATATAGTATAGCAAACTAGTATAGTATACTATATAGTATAGTATAGTAAACAAGTACATATAGTATACATGTAGTATAGTTTAGCTAAAGCAGCGTTAGTCTCAAGATGCTGAAGCAATCCGTTAGTGGGTCTCGATACCGTCGAATCCCCTTCGAGCTGCGGCTGCAGCCTTGATCATGGGATGAGTCTGCCTACAGGATCAGCTTGGGCGGCACACAGGCAGCTGCAGTCATAGACTGACAAGGCACTGCCTGTGGCCTAAGCCAGGGCTTTACGAAGAATGGGAAATACAAATAAACAAATAATATTCCCATTCATTTGAAACTGTTCTGTTATTCTAAGCTGCTCTGCAAAAGCCGCTTTCAAATGTATTTCTGCAAGCTGAAGCCCAGACTAAGAGCACCTCTGCTCAGTCACTGCCAGCCTTAACTAGTTGCGAATTGTAAGCCCCAAGGAAAAAAAACATATTCAAATTGCGCGTAGGCAGAGACAGCGAGTGCCTCGGGGCACGCTCATCGGTATTACATAAATAATGCTCGGCTAATGCCTCGCTGAATGATAAGTGAGATATTGTGCGCCGTCGATAATATTGATCTGAATTGAATAGGGGAACTGTGGGTGGGGGTGGGGGGTGGGGGGTGGTTAGCTGAGCTGCTGCTGCGCCTTTATTGCTGTCTCTCAGTCATCGTCAATTAGAGAAAACAGCTGCTGATACAATTCACTTGTCAAATTCATTAAACAAATGCTCGACTCGCACTCGACGGCTGAAGGGGCCGAGGGGGCAGAGGGGTGGGGGGTGGGGGCTGAAGATGGCGACAATAAATAATGCCGTATGGGGAAATCTGCGTTCATTTTTCAAAACATTGCCGCTAGCGAGTGCCGGACAAAGTGTGGCTAGGCGCGAGTGGGTGGGTGGCTGGCTGATGTGGGTGATGTGGTGCATGGCCACGGCCATGGCGATGTATTAACAATGCCAAGACAGACGCTGGCTTTGGACTTTGCCGCGTCGCCGTAGTCATCAACATTGTCATTGACGACGACAAATGTTGCCGTCTTTTAGGCGTTGACATTTGATAAATTAAACATTCTTGCTGGGCCCGCGAGCCCTCCTAGGCACTCGCCGCATTTTTTGGCACTTTGTTAAATACAAGTATATATATATATATAGGTATGGGTATATATACATATATATATTTATCTGCTGCTGCTTCATTTGTTGCTGCGCTCGTTGTTCCATCATGAGCCATGCCGAGTGTGGCGCAAATTAGAAAACACTTTTGACATTTGTTCTGCTGCTCTCTCGCTCCCACTCTCCCACTCTCCCTCTCTCCCTCTCTCTCTCTCTCTCTCTCTCAGTATTTTTCCCTTGCGTCTTTCGTCATTTCGTTAATTGAGCAGTCGCGCCCGCGGCTAAAGCCAAAAGCCGATGAGCATTATGATGATGTTGACAGTGCTGACGATGATGATGACGATGACGATGATGATGATGATGTTTGGGGCTGAGGATCCTAAAGGACGTTGCCGGCTTCAAAGAACGTAAACGTTTTACGTGCGCGCTTTGATGTTGCCTTTTGACGTGGCCCAAAATGTATTTAATATTTATTAACAGCCCCCTCAGCCCCCCTCAGCCCCCTCAGCCACCCTCAGCTCCCTCAACTAAGGCAGCTGCACGCGCCACCCGAGCATTAGCCAAAGATTCGAGTCCAATATACTTAATTACATATTTAAGAGCTGTATTAGCGGCAGCTGAACGGGCCAAGGGGGAGAGGGGGTGGGGTGGGGTGGGTGGTAGGTAGGTGTATGTGTGTGTGTGTGTGGGGGAGGCAAGAGGCTGTGAGCGTAGGTGGCAAAGGGCAAATTGATTGAAAAGTTTTTAAGATTTATGCAGGAAACTAACATGGGAGAGGCGTTGGGAGACAGAGAGAGAGAGAGAGAGAGAGAGAGAGAGAGAGAGGGAAGAATAGAGAGAAGTAAGAAAAGAACCAAAGCATGTGAAGACAGCAAGCAAGTGGAGATAGCTAGGAGAAGTTAAAGAAAGAGAGAGAGAGGCAGAGAGAGAGAGAGAGACATAGAGAGAGAGAGAGAAGTGGAGCAAGAAGCTTATAACGATAAGAATAACAAGAAGACGAATATAGAAGAGACAAAGAGAGATAGAAAAACGAAGACGAAGAGAGAGAGAGAGAGGGGGGGGGGGGAAAGGGCGACAGAGATAGAGAGAAAGAAAAGGGGAAGTTGAGCAAGAAGCTTATAACGAGGCGATAGAAAGCAATTAGAGAGAATTAGAATGAGCTAGGCAGATAGTGAGAAAGAGAGAGATAAAGAGAGAAAGAAGAAAAGGGAGGGAAGTAGCGAAAGATCCTACGATAACGAAGAAAGAGGAAGAATGCGGACAGAGAAAGGCAGACCTGAAGAGAGAGAGAGAGAGAGAGAGAGAGAGAGAGAGACAGTGCGAGAAAGTGTAAGAGAGATAGAGAAAGAGTGAGAGAGAATGCAACAGAAGTCAATGGCAAGTGCAAGAGATCGTAGAGAACGAGAGATAAAGCAAGAGAAAAGCAGAGGGAGAATACAATTAGAGATAGACAGGGAGAAACAGAGACAGAGAGATCATATGATCATAGATCATATGAATGTGTTGCATATCTATTGAGAGCACTGGAGTGAGAGAGAGAGAGAGAGAGTTAGAACGAGATATACAGCTTTGCCACTCTCTCTCTCGCTCTCAAGCTGCATCCGCTTATGCCCCTCACTATCTCCTGCTCAGTCTCACTTAAGTCTATTTAGTTTATTCAATATTTATTTAAGCTATCAAATGTCTTCTGAATGTTCCTTAACTTGCCATAGAGCCTCCCTCTCTCCCTCTCTCTCTCCCTGCCTCTTCCCCTCCCTCCCACTCGCCATTTTTTGAGCAGAGTTAAATTAATATTCAAGTGCCGGCAGACTAAATAATCGCATTAATTCTCTTGACTCGCTAATGCAGGCGAATGGGAATTGCGATTCGATTCGATTCGATTCGATTCGCTTCGCAGTTTGGGCCACGTTCAACAATTGAACCCAAAAGCGATTAGAACGAGGCTTAGGCAGTTGAATCAGCCTCGAATGCGAAACGAATTGACAGAGGTGGGCGAGAGGTGGGCGCGACATACGTACCATAATATTTAACTATAATCGGGATTGAATACGCTTAGAAGGGTTGCCAGAGGCGGGGGGTGGCCAGGAGGGGCGGCGGCAAGTGGAGTGGATGGGTTTTGTAATTAAGTCTCGTCCTTTGAAATGGGATTGAAATGCAAACGCGCTGTCAATTGAGAGGAACAGTTGCGCACTCAATTGGATGAGTGCAGCTAGCTAAACACACAGAGTGGGAGAGAGAGGGAGAGGGAGAAAGGAAGAGGTGCCACAACTAAATGTGGGCTGTTGAAAATAGAAAAAAGAAAATGGAGTAAAGAAAACACGACACTGATTGCGAATGGGCGCATTACAGCCAGTTGAGAGAGAGAGAGAGGGAGAGAGGGAGTGGGAGAGAGGGAGGCAAACAGTCATTCCCCTGATAAATCTGATTAATAATTAGACGATAGCAAGGCAACTGGCCCAGACACGGCACGTTCCGGCCATGTTATCGTTTGGCTCTGCCACTAAATTAAAATTGTCCCCGGGGCCATTTATCTAGCGAGCGAACGACAAGATGAGCAGTGCGGCCATTGCGGCCATTGCGGCCATTGCGGCCATTGTGCGGCTAACTTTCTGGCCGAAAGCCGCAGTCCGACATTTTTAAATAAACTCAACGGAGCTCTCCCCCTCCCTCTCTGTGTGGAGCCCATAAATCCTTGAGTATATTAAAAGCCGAAATGAGTTCATACGTTTTGCTTAAGCGTCGACGCTGCCCAAAGGCTGCCAGAAAGTGAAAATGGAGCTGAGACCAGACCAGCCACACGCCCACACAGCCTCCCATGCGGCGCGTCCTCAATCTTCACAGCGGCAGCAGCTGCTGGCTCCCTCTCCTTACTCCCGGCTCCCTCTCCCTCTCCCTCTCCGTCTCCGGCTTTGATAAGATTAAAAATTCGCGCTCCTTTGCATTGCTGCAGCCGCGGCAAACAAATCAAATTCCATTGAGATGGCATTGGGCTTAAGGCAACAGCCGTCAATTTCTTAACTTGGCCCTTAGGGCCGCCTTGGGGCCGCCTCCGCTCCGGCCGTAGCCCGTCGAGCCGCAACCTGCGCTCCAACTCGAACATGTTGCACGCAGATCGCAGCCAACTCGAGCCTCGACTCCAATAACTTTGCATTCAGATTTCATAATTAGCAGCCAGCTCCGCTGTCAGCCCAATCAACTGCGCTCCGCCGGAGAGGGAGACGGAAAACCTTCGGCTTTGCCACTGCCAAAGACATATTTGAGGCAATTTGTTTGGCTCCGCCAACAATCAGTCGGGCATGACCGACTGCCTAATACACCTTCCGGTTCCTGGGCGAGACAATCCCTGAAGAACTCGTTGATTTGAGAACCTAATTGAAGATTGCGAATCTAAGTAAAGTGTTCCATTTTGGTGCCCTATCCAATCTGACCTGTCTCAGCTGAGACTGCTATACGGCCGTAGATAGTACGGATTGAAGATATAGCAAATGTGAGTGGGCGTAGCCTTAGAGCGAGTATATTTCAGCATGTGTTTCAATTCGTATACTCATTCATGAGTTAAAAAAAGAGTATATTAGTTTTAGGCACTGTCCGTCTTGCTCTCCGTCCGTCTGTTCGTTCGTTCCTTCTGCTAGCTATCTATACGTGCGTCCTTTCGTCCTTCTGCCCGTCTATCTGTTTATCCGCTTGTTCCTCTGTGAGTCCTTCCATCCTTCCGTCCGCCTGTTATGCCGTAATCCCATCCGTCCACAGCATTCGCTTGCGATATTAACTAAAGACTTTTGGGCATAAATTTATGAATACTTGCGTCATATGTGTCTGTGTCCTGGGATGTGCCCAGCTGGAGGACTACGCACGGACGTAGAAATACCTAAAGGATAATTATTCCATATTAACAACCAAATATCTGCCTGCTATATAGCCAGCTCTCTCTCGCTAGCTGTAAACTGAGCTCCAAAATGAAGTCGAATGGTATTTTTTGATTAAATTCCATTCCGGCTAGGACTGCAGCTCCTTTGGCAGGACAATTGTGCAGTGGAGCCGGCGAGAGCCAATGCAGATGTCGTTGCCTGCTCCGATTTGCAATCAAAGCAGCAAAAGTTATTGCAAAATGATGCGAAGGCTGTGCACAGTGGAGTCAAAAGGATATCTTTGGGCCAGCCGGGCAGCCAGGACATGGTACCACAAAGCAGGGCTGACAACTGTGGCTAAGCCAGCCACACTGACTCTTACTCTGGATGTCTCTCTCTCTCTCTCTCTCTCTCTCTCTCTCTGTCTCTATTGTTGTTGCCTGTCACAGCGGCTGTTCATGAGTTAAAGCTCATCTTCTAATCGTTTGCTGCTCTGCGGTTGCACTATCAAAAACTTGACTTGTACACTGTCATTTGCACACTGCTCTCTCTCTCTCTCTCTCTCTCTCTCTCTTTCTCTCTCTGTCTCTCTCTCTCTCTCTTTTACTCTGACTGCACATCCGGCATAATAAATTGTAATTAATAAATCAAAACAGCAAACTGCCCCCGCCGCCAGCCAACTGCAACTGCAGCCAGCACCACACACACATGTCTCTGTGTGCCTGTGTGCCTGTGTGTGTGTGTGTGCGAGTGTGTGTGACAGTTTGTCCACTAGGCCAAACAAAAATATTTGCCATACGTTGATTTTATTTTACATTTTTGAGCTGCTGCTGCTGCTGCTGGACAAAGTTGCATTTTAACTTTTCTATAATAGAAATTATGAAATAACTTTATTTTTGCTGTTGTTGTTGTTGTGCAGGCAACACACACACAGACACACACACACACACACACACACACACACACACACACACACACACACACACACACACACACACACAAACTGAATAAAATTGCTTTTAAATTTGGCAAAAAGTCGCTCTCATTAACACCCGCCCCACTTGCTGGGCAGAAATCAAACGGAAATTAAAAGGCAAATCTCCAAGCCACCCACCACCACTCGCCCACTCTAAGCCCTCTATGCATAACGCATCATTACGCTAACGAGAAGCTGTGGAGCTGCGCGAGAGCTGAGGAAGCTGCTGGACAAATGGCGAGCTGAAAAATATATGAGCACATGAGAATTTGAATTTGCCGGCAGCAGCAGCAAAGGCAAAGCAAAGCGAAAGGACAAGGATAGAGAGAGAGAGAGAGAGAGAGAGAGAGAGAGAGAGAGAGAGTTGGAGAGCAGCCAGCAGAAGCTGTTCCCATCAAGCAGCTCAAGCAGAGAGAGGGAGAGAGA